>CAUYPK010100364.1:0-17357 GCA_963574355.1 Loris lydekkerianus | reverse complement strand
GCCCGGCCCCCCCCCCCCCCCCCCAAAAAAGAAGTTTGAGACCAGCCCAAGCTCCACTAAAAATAGAAAAATAAGGCACTGTGGGGGGTGCCTGTAGTCCCAGCTTCTGGAGAGGCTAAGGCAAGGGGATCGCTTGAGCCCAAGAGTTTGAGGTTGCTGTGAGCTATGACACCATAGCACTCTACCAAGGGTGACATGAGACTCTGTCTCAAAAAAAAAAAAAAAAAAAAAAAAAAAATTTTTTTTTTAAAAAGGAAAATGCATCCTGACCAAGTGGGCTCACAAGGCATACCAAAAGGCAAAAGCACAGCTTGAAGTCACAGAGCAAACACTGGAACCAGAGTCAGATTTGGCAGGGATGATGGAATTATCTGTCAGGGGACTTCCAATGACTATGACTACCAGGCTAAGGGCTGTGATAAAGTACACAGCATCAGAAACAGGTGGACAACATAAGAAGGAAGAGTAACGGAACAAAATAAAGGACACTTCTAATGGGCTTATTAACTGGACGTGGCTGAGGAAAGAATCTTTGAGCTTGAGGACGTCACAATAGAAACAGCCAAAACTGAAAACAAAGACGGGGGGGGGAGGGAGAACACGACATCCAAGAACGTTTGGACATCTGCAAATTCTACTATGCTCATGGTGGAGACACAAAGGGACAAAAGTAATATTTGATGCAATAATAACTGAGAATTTCCCCAAATTAGTGTCAAACTCTAAAGGCAGGATCTAGATGCACAGAGTACACCAAGCAAGATAAATGCCAAAATGACTACAGCTGTGCATACCATAAACAAACCAGAAATCAAAGGCAAAACTGAAAGAAGCCGGAGGGACAAGAAAATGCCTATAGAGGAATAAAAATAAGAATCATATAGGGACTGGGTGCACTGCCTCATGTCTGGGAGGCCGAGGCGGGAGCACTATCTGAGCTCACAGGTTTGAGACCACCCTGAGCCACAGTGAGACCTCGTCTCTAAAGCCAGGTGTTGTGGCAGGCACCTGTACTCCCAGCTACTTGGGAGGCTGAGGCAAGAGAATTGCTTAAGCCCAAGAGTTTGGGGTTGCTGTGAGCTATGATGCCCAGGGACTCTACCCAGAGTGACAAAGTGAGACTCTGTCTCAAAAATAATGTTGTCCTTTAGAAAGAACAAAAATGCTACAGGTCAGAAACTCAGACTACATTAAAAAAAAAAAAAAGAAAGAAAGAAAGAAAGAAAAGAGCAAATAAGCTTTATTACACTAAAGCTGTATCTATGTGACACTGACATAAAATGGCAAAGAGAAAAATTCAACCACATAACCTGAGATTTTTTTGAGGGGGGTTTACAGATTATCAAATAACCAGCTTGACTGATTTTTCTCTCATTGAAATGGTTAGTCATAATAAATTAACCCCATAAAAAAATAAAAAAGAAAAAAAGAAATAGCATTAGAAAATGAGTGAAGGTAAAATAAAAACTATTTTCTTATTAAATCTAAAACAGTTTGATCAAAATAGTAGTAGCAACAATGTCTTCAGTTATAGCTGTGTACAAGTGAAATGAATGTCAGCAATGATGCAAGGGACAGAAAGGAGGAAGAGAGTAGATTTTTTTTTTTTTTGAGACAGAGTCTCACTATATTGCCCTTAGTAGAGTGCTGTGGCATCACAGCCCACAGAAACCTCAAACTCTGGGGCTTAAGTGATTCTCTTGCCTCAACCTCCCAAGCATGGGACTACGGGTACCCGGGACAATGCCTGGATAATTTTTTGTTGCAGTTGTGTAGCTGGCTCAGGCCAGGTTTGAACCCACCACCCGCAGCACCTGTGGCTGGCTCTGTAACCACTGTGCTACCGGCACTGAGCCGAGAGTAGAATTATTTTGTTGTTATCAGGTACTGATACCAGTGAAGTGGTATAGTAGAAAATGGAGTTGAATTATTTATAAGTGCATATTACAAACTTGAGGACAATCACTAAAAAAGTTTTTTAAGTATAATTGATATGCTAAGGAAAGAAGATGGAATCCTATAAAATGTTCAATTAAAAAGAATAAAAGGAAGAAAAGAGGGGAAGACAAAAATTCAAAGAACAAGAGCAACAAATAGAAAACAGTAACAAACACATACTATGATAAAATCCAACTCTATCAATAATCACTTTAAACATCAATGATCTAAAATACATCAATTAGGCCCATTTCGTGGCTCACGCCTGTAATCCAAGCACTCCTAGAAGTCAAGGCAGGTGCATTGCTTGAGCTCAGGCACTGGAGATGGCCCTGAGCAAGGGTGAGACCCCATCTCTACTAAAAATGAAAAATGAAGGCAAAAGTTTGAAGTTGCTGTGAGCTATGACGCTGCCACAGCACTCAGCTGTGTCTCACTGTCTCAAAAAACAATTGTGTATGTGTGTAATATATATGACTGTCTCAAAAAAAAATTATGTAATATATATGTAATATATATGTGTATATATGTATATACATATGTATATATAACATAAGTATAACAAATGTATATCTCACACACACACATATGTATCCATTAAAAGTATTTAGAAGGGCCTGTGGCTCAAAGGGGTAGGGCGCGAGCCCCATATGCCAGAGGTGGCAGGTTCAAACCCAGCCCCAGCCAGAAACTGGGAAAAAAAAAAAAAAAAAGTATTTAGAAGAAAATATGAGGCCCAGTACAGTGGCTCGTACCTGTAATTCTAGCACTCTGAGCGGCCAAGGCGGGTGGATCACCTGAGCTCACACGCTGGAGACCAGTCTGAGCAAATGCAAGATGTCTAAAAAAACAGCGTCGTGGCAGGCGCCTGTAGTCCCAGCTACTCCGGAGGCTGAGGCAAGAGGATCGCTGGAGCCCAGGAGTTGGAGGTTGCTGTGAGCTGTGACGCCACCACCACTACCGAGGGCAACAAAGTGAGACTCTGTCTCAAAAAAAAAAAAAACAGAAGAAGAAAATATGAGAATGGATTTTTTCAAGACACAAAGCACATTTCTTAAATTTGATAAAAATTTCATACACAGGATGACAGAAGCAAATTTAACCAGGAAAAAAGCAAACACTAAAGAACGCCTACAATCAGTGAGAAAACAATTGTTTCAAAGGCACAGAAATACCCATACACACGTGCACAAGGAAATGCACTCAATTTCACTACCAATAAGGTCAGTAGAGCAGTATTTGCAGTAGACAAAACGAAAACACAAGATTCGCTTCCACGAAACAGAACATTTCACATAAAAAGTGCAAGTCCACCCGCGCTGAGATGCGCAGAAAGCGAAGCGGACCACAGGGAGCAACGTTGCCGGCCAACCAACCCAAGGGGAGGTGAGGACCCGGGACTAAGGAGTTCAGCGACCTCCAGGGGGAACCCCAGGCGGACGCCCCGCCCGGCCCTCTCAGGTCCCCTAGCGGCGGGACGGGGAGCAGGTGCAGCCACTAGACCCTGACCCAGCTCGGAAGAGCTCGCGGTAGGCTCCGTCCCGGGTCTCCGCTCCCCCGGAAGGCCTGGCGCCCTCAGAGCCCACTGCCACAGGGCAGTCGCCGAGCCCTAGGGACACACGACCCCACCCAGCGGTCTCCCCTCCGTTTCCCCCAGGCGCCCAATAATCACACGGAGACCGAGGTGCAAACGGCGTAGCTGGCGTGATGTGCTCAAGCGGGCAACAACCCGTGCGCGCGCAGCTCTAGCAGTGGGGACAGCGTGTAGCGCAGACGGCGGAGGGCCGCGTCCGAGCCCAGGTACCCCAGTCCCCCGCGGACAGCGTCGTGGTGCTTCAGCGTCATGTAGAGGAGCACCAGCCCCAGGAAGACGAGCGGGAGCAACAGCAGAGTCTGCAGCGCGCCCAGCGCCCACAGCCTGCGGGCCAACGGACGCACAGATGGAGCCGCTGGGGAGGGCCCCGGGAGGAGGACCGCAGCCCGGCGCCCCCACCCACCGCCCGGCTAACCTGAGGGCCCCCGCGCCCGCACCACCGAACAGCCGCTTCTCCTGCAGGCAGAGGGAGCCGCGTCCAGCTGCGCCCCGGCGCAGTGGGGCGGCGCTAGCTGGGTCTCTCCTGGGGATGGGGGCGGGAGTCCCGGGGCAGTGCCCTGCGGAAGTCGGCTCCTCGTGAGGGCCGGGTTCCCGCAGGGGCAAGTCCCACCCCGCCCCAGGCCGCCCCACCTGGGCCCACGCTCACACAGTCCGCCCTGGCCACCTCCTCCATGAGGGAGTCCGCGCAGTCCTGCACCCTGCGAGGCCGAGAGTCAGACCTGCAGGACGAGCGTGGAGGTGAACGATCTGCCCCGGCCCCACAGTCGCCCCAGCGCACCCAGCAGCCCCAACTCCCTTACGGTTCCAGGCTGCCTCGCGAGGCGTCCAGCGCAGCTGCCGCCTCCATCACTTTCCCCTGCAGCTCCTGGAGCGGGTGGGAGTGAGGACTCGGGGTTGGAGACCTCCTGGGTGGGGGATAAGGGGAGTCCGGCCGCTGCGGGGGAAGGAGGAGAGGTGGAGACCTCGGTGGATTCGGAGGGGAGCGGCTCTCAGCGAGGAGGGGGCCGCACCTGCAGGACTCCGTTCTGCTCCTGGAAGCTGGTCCAGGCCTCCTCTGTCCGCTGCTTGCCCTGGGATATAGGGAACCTGGATGAAACGCGGGGGACACACCCCTCCCCACCTGCTCTTACCTGCCCAGGCCCCACCCACAGCCGAAGCGACCGTCTCCAAAATGCCCCGGTTCGGCCCGCACCTGCCGTAGGCTTTCGGTCAGGGTTGCGTACTTGGCCTCCTCTAGCTCTAGTTGTTTCTTTGATAGTTTGGCAAGGAGTGTCAGGAGCCCGGCAGCCATTACCCCGCGGCGCGGAGGTCCCGCAGCGCCGAGGCCACGGAGAGCCGAGGCCCCGCTCCAAGGGCCCGCCCCTGTGTATATGGCCCCACCCACGCCGTTGCTCCGCCCCCGGCCCTCAGCGCCCCGCCCCGCCCCTGTGTATGTGGCCCCCACCCACGCCGTTGCTCCGCCCCCGGCCCTCAGAGCCCCGCCCCGCCCATGTGTATGTGGCCCCCGCCCACGCTGTTGCTCCGCCCCCTGGCCCTCAGGGTCCCGCCCAAGCACCTGTATGTCCAACAGTTGTGTCCCGAGGTGCTGCTCTGCGAGCTTCTCCCTCGGCAGTTCCCCTCCGTAGTAGAAGAGCTAGGGGCGGGGCTTGTGAGGGTGGGGCTTAGGGGACCTTATAGGGGGTGAGGTTTGTCCAGAGGGGCCAGAATGGGACTTCCCAAAGGAACCCGGAGACCATCCCACCCCCTGCACCTACCTGACTCGACAGCTCCTCCCACTGCTCCTGCAGCTGCCGGTTGTGCTGCTCCTGCGGACAGGGTCGAGGGGGCGGTCCGGGCCTCTCCGCCGGCGCCGCCCCACCAGGGCCCCGCCCCCGGGGCCCCGCCCCACCAGGTCCAGCCTGTGCCGCTCCGCCGCCTCGAGCTGTCCGCGCGCCCGGTCCGCGCGCTCCCGCGCCGCGTCGCACGCCTCCCCTCTGAGCGTCCGCGCTGCCTGGCTCCGCCTCCGCTGCAGGCTGCAGGGGGAGGCCGGCCGGAGCTGTGGCGGGGCAGTACGCGCCCAGCGCCCAGCTGTTCCCGGGACCGACCACCTCAGGGTTGGGGCGGGTGGGCCGGGCACTGTGCGAAGCCCCCGCGCCGCCGCCCACCTGCGCTCGAGCTCGCGCAGGTCCTGCAGGCGCCCGGTGAGGCTCTCGCTCTCCGCCTCGAGCCCGCGCACCAGCTCCTCCAGCTCCTGCTTCCGCTGGCGACCGTCGCGGTTGTCCTTCTGCAGCTGCAGCAGCAGCTCCTGCGTTTCGGCCATGGCCCCTGGGGCTCTGCCCCGAGGTCGCCCTCCTCGGAGACCCAGCCCGCGGCCGGCGTCACAATGGGCGGCGGGGGAGCCAAGGCCCCTGCCGGGCCGGAGGTGGGCGAGGCAAAACCACACTTAGTTCCCCATTTACGAAAACTGTTGAACAGCCTTAGAAGAATCAATGAAAAAATAATAAAATATCAACACCTACTGCAGGTAAATTAAGACAAGTTTAGTTCCGCCAGACTTCAGATGGCACTTGCAAGCTCATCGGTCTCTCTTGTGGAAAAGAGTGGAAATAAATCCCAGGATCCATAAATACGTTCATGTTTTTTGACCCAATTATCTCACTCCCAGGAATTTATCCCAGGGGAAAAAAAGTTTTAAATCCACTATGCATTAAATGGTTCATTGAACTAGTTATGATAACCACAAAATTTACAAAATTGTAAATACAAAAATGAAATGTTTGAATGTTATGAACATTATTTCATAATGATGTCTAGTGAAAAAATATAGTATGATTTAGCATTTATGCTAAGTCAACTGAGATTATAAGATAAATGTGTAAGATCTGTAAACAGAAAAAAGACAATCCATCTCATTGTTTAGTGAGACTGCACATAAATTAGCCCTTTTAAAATCTGCCTTTATTTGGCCAATTTCAATTATAAACTTGGATACAAAACTCCAGAGTAAATTATTAGCTAACTAAATCCAAAATGGGGTACCAAAAAAAAATACATATATGTTAAGCAAGTGGGTTTATTTCAGGGATTATTCAAGATCAAAAAATCAATGTTATCGGCCAGGCCGGATGGCTCATGCCTGTAATCCCAACATTCTGGGAGGCCCAAGCAAGTGGATTGTTTGAGCTCAGGAGTTTGAGCCCAGCCTGAGCAAAAAAGTGAGACCCTGTCTCTACTAAAAATAGAAAAACTGGGCTAGATGCCTGTGGCTCAAGCCGCTAAGGCACCAGCCACATACAACTGAGCTGGTGGGTTTGAATCCAGCCTGGGCCCGCCAAACAACAATGACGGCTGCAACCAAAACTGGGCATTGTGCAAGCACCTTGTAGTCCCAGCTACTTGGGAGGCAGAGGCAGGAGAATCGCTTGAGCCCAGGAGTTGGAGGTTGCTGTGAGCTGTGATGTCACAGCAATCGACTCAGGGTGACAGCTTGAGGTTCTGTCTCAAAAAAAAAAAAAAAAAAATATAGAAAAACTGAGGCAAGAGGATTGCTGCAGTCAGAGTTGGAGGTTGCTGTGAGCTATACCCAGGGCAACAGCTTGAGACTGTCTCAGAAAAAAAAATACAGGAAATCAATGTTGTTCACCACGTGGACAAAGGGGGAACACCACCATTTCAATGACACTCTTCAATGGATGCAGAAAAGATGATCAAGTTTAGTATCTATTGATGATATTTTTTATTTTATTTTATTTATTTATTTATTTTTGAGACAGAGCCTTAAGCTCTCGCCCTGGGTAGAGTGCTGTGACATCACAGCTCACAGCAACCTCCAACTCCTGGGCTTAAGTGATTCTCTTGCCTCAGCCTCCCAAGTAGCTGGGACTACAGGTGCCCACCACAACACCCAGCTATTTCTTGGTTGTAGTTGTCATTGTTGTTTGGCAGGCCCGGGATTCAAACCCACTAGCTCTGGTGTATGTGGCTGGCACCTTAGCCATTTGAGCTACCAGTGCTGAGAGAATTTTATTTATTTTTTTGAGACACAGTCTTACTCTGGGGTACAGTGCCATGGCATCATAGCTCAACCTCAAACTCTTGGGCTCAAGTGATTCTCCTGCCTCAGCCTCCCTAGTATCAGGGACTACAGGCACCTGCCACAACACCTGGCTATTTTTAGAGACAGGGTCTTGCTCCTGCTCAGGCTGGTCTGGAACCTATTAGCTCAGGCAATCCACCTGCATCAGCGTCCCAGAGTGCTGAGATTACAGGCGTTAGCCATCACATCTGGCCTCTATTGGGTTTTTTAAATTTGTTTTTGTTCTTTTTGAGACAGAGTCTCACTGTCACTTTGTGGCCCTTGGTAGAGTGCTAGGGCGTCACAGCTCACAGCAACCTCAAACTCTTGCGCTCAAACGATTCTCTTGCCTCAGCCTCTCAAGTAGCTGGGACTACAGGCGCCCGCCACAACACCCAGCTATTTAGAGACAGGTTCTCACTCTGGCTCAGGCTGGTCTCGCACTCATGAACTCAGACAATCCCAAATTGCCTCAGCCTGCCAAATGCTGGGATTACAGGCCCGAGCCACCACGCCCAGCTAACACCTGGCCTCTATCGATAATTTTAGAAGGCTCTTAGGGAAAAGGGATAGGAAAGAACTCTCAAATCTGGTAAGTACCCTTTAAGATTTTTTAGAGGCGGGCCACACCTGTGGCTCAGTGAGTAGGGTGCCAGTCCCATATACCAAAGGGTGGTGGGTTCAAACCTGGCCCCAGCCAAACTGCAACAAAAAATAGCTGCGTGTTGTGGCAGGCGCCTGTAGTCCCAGCTACTTGGGAGGCTGAGGCAAGAAAATCACTTAAGCTCAAGAGCTGGAGGTTGCTGTGAGCTGTGATGCCACTGCAGTCTATGGAGGGCGACCAGAGTGAAACTCTGTCTCAAAACAAGAAAAAGATTTTTATTTTTATTATTTTTTTTGGGGGGGGGGAAGAAAAAGATTTTTAGAGGCAGGAGTGCCCCTCTGGCTCACGTCTAAGGTAATGCTGGAGGGCTGCAAGGGCAACAGGGAGGAAAGCTTGTGTGATGCATGTTATATCCAGATAATGAAAGAGTTTCCATGTAAGAAAAAGTTCAATAAAAAGGATTAGGTGATTTTAAGCAACAACAACAAAACATTAACCTCTTAAAGAATAAAATCCCAGGCTGGGTACAGTGTGGCTCACGCCTGTGATTCCAGCTCTCTGGGAGGCTGAGGTGGGTGGATTGCCTGAGTTCAGGAATTGGAGACCAGACTGAGCCTGAGTGAAACCCTGTCTCTAAAAATAGGCGGGTGTTGTGGAAGGGCACCTGTAGTCTCAGCTATTTGGGAGGCTGAGGTAAGAGAATCGCTCCCCAGGTAGTGGACAAGTATGTGGCCCAAGAGTTTGAGGTTGCTGTAAGCTATGATGCCACGGCACTCTACCCAGGCCAATGGAGTGAGATTCTGTCTCAAAAAAAAAAAAAGAAAAAAGAAAAGCAGACAGAAGGCGCTTCCTGTATGCAGCACAGCTGCTCCTGGCCCTTTGCATGCATGTCCTGATTCAGGTTCACACTCTGAGGGGAGAGAGGGAGGAAAGAAATATCCTTTAATAGAAGCCTCTGGGGAAGCAACCAATTGTCAGTGTCCCTGGCCTGCCCACTTGCCACACTTGGCCAGACCACGCTGGCTCTCCTGACACTGTCCCCTCCACTGGCTGTTCCTCCCAGCACCCTCCACAGGCCCTCTTCCTTCTCCTGCAGCCCTTGGTGTGGAAATTTCGATTCGTCCTTGCCTCCCCCAACCCCATCACATGCCCTTCCTCCAACCTGTCCCGAAGTCCTAAGGGCTCTCTGTCACAAACTACTGGCCCACCTGTGAGTGCAGTGGTCACCTTTGCCATCTGCAAAGCACTCAGACCACTGCTGGTCACAGTGTCATGCAAGTGCTTGCTGAGAAAGTTTAAATAAAAACGCACATCCCAGCTTTGACCTCCTCTTGGCACCTCTGATGCCAGGGCTCTGGGCTGGATTGTTCCAGAACCCCCCTCAGTAGCCCAGTAGCCACTTACCCTTCTCCCACAGTCCCCAGGCAGACCCACCCCCTGCCATGGGCCTTTACGCCAGCCCCTCCCACTGTCTGGCCCCTCCTTTGCTTCCTTCCAGCCTCAACCTAACACCCACGTCTGGGGAAGCCTCCACGGTCATCCTATCTCTGACTCCTTACTGCAACTCAGTCCCCACAGCCCTGCCCCTGTGCCCACATGCTCAGCACCGCCCACCTGCTGCACACATTCCTGCCGCCTTTCCAGCCAACCCCACCTGGACAGAATCCACCAGAATCATACAAGGCAGGATGAGACCAATGGAGGGATAGCCTGTCTCCACTGCAGAGATGGGACATCCTGGCCAAGGGCATAGGCCACAGTCAGCAGAGGTTGGGATTCAAAGCACTGGCAGCTGTGGCCCCACAGCCAACCCCCCCACCCACCAGAACACCACACCCCAGCCCTCCGCCTCCCACGCCCTCCATGCAGGGACTCCTGGGACACCTATACCCAACACTTGCGTGCCTGAGGGGCCACGGCCTTTCCTCCTGTGGGGTGGGTTGCTCCTCAGCAGGCCAGGCAGCCCCTCCCTCAGCCTAAAGGCACCACCCCGATAGTGCCCCAGTCTCTCCCAGGGGACAGAAACTGGTCAGGGCCATCTCCCTCGGGCCCTGTGAATGCTGGGCCATCAAAACTGACCGCAGCCAAGCTACATGGGGACATGTGGAGGTGTGGTCTGGCTTCCTGAGGCCCATGGGAAGGCTGCTACTGGAATCCCAATGTTGGGGTCTAGGGACCCACCCACCTGGCTCTTGGGGTGTCCCATTGCTCGGGAGAGAAGCAACCACTCCCATCACCCACGCCATGGCCTCTGAAGAATCCTAGTAGCCCCCCAACACCTTTGCTGTGGCCTGTGGCCAAAGTAACAACTCAATGTGTCTGTGAGATGAGAAGCAGTGTGAGGCGAAGGCGTGGGGGCCAGGGACAGACCTGAGGGAGCTTGGCCACTCAAGCAGCACCCTGTGGACAGTGCCACCTTAACTGCCCTGCCCCGTAGGTGTCTGTGCCCCAAAGGGCAAGGCCTGTGATCTCAAGGGCAGACTGGGCTGACTGCCCGCCTGCCTGAGGCTGAGCCTGCAGGGCCAGCTCCAGAGAAGCTTCATCAGACCTGCAGGCTCTGTCCACTGCACATGGCACCTCGCTCTGTGCACCCTGCTATGGGCTCTGTCCCCCAGATTCCTGGGGGGAAGCCCTGACCCCACACCTCAGAATGTGACCATGTTTGGATGTAGGGTCATTTTAAGGGTAGCCAAGTCAAAACGAGGCCACGAGGGTATGCCCTGACCCAGTAAGGTGTCCTTACCAAAGGAGGTGAGAACACAGACAGGCAGGGAGGGATGACCCCGGGAGGACACAGGGAGGAGGTGGCCATCGCCAGTCCAGGGGAAAGGCCTCAGCAGACATATGCCCAGAACTTGATCTTGGACGTCTGGCCTCCAGAGCTGTGAGACCAGAAATATCATTAGTCTGCTCTGCTTTGCCCGGCAGCCGTGCAGACTTGCATTGGCTGTCCCTTCTCCAGAGTCCCCTTCCCAGCCCCAGCACCAACCATAGTGCGGGAGGAAGGGCTGAGGCTACTCAGAGGGACCACAGCCCAGCTATGGAGGCTCAATGGTACCTGTCATTGCTTGTTACCACTATCGTCATCTGCCGCCTGTCCCACAGCATTCCAGGGTCCAGGAAGTCAGGACCACAGCTTGTGCCCTGTTTCCCTCCCTCAACAATGCCGAGACTTGGAACACAAGACACTCAAATGTGCAGGCTCCTTTGGCCTCAACACTGGCCCTGGGGGATACCCGCAGGGGGCAGCTGGCTGTGACTGATGGCCAGAAAGAGCAGTTGAACATGAAGTAGGTTTGTCCCCAGATTGTGGGGGACTGGCATTTTCTTAGGTCCACTGGTCAGCAACATTAGGAGATGTCACCTGGCAGCCAGCTACAGAGTCCCTTCCTAGGCTGGCCATGCAGGCTGGGGAGGGGTCTGGGCAAGGGTGTGAGGAGCACTGTGGCTGCCACATCTCATGCCTCACACCACCTAAGGGACTGCTCAGGGCTGAGCGAGGTGCCTGGAGGGGCTTCCCTCCCCACCTCTCAGTTTTGGTTGGTGAAGTATAGCAGAAGCCTAGCCTCAAGGGACCTTAGCCATTCACTCCTGGGGCCAGCTGTCTGGTGTCTCCGGAGCCTGTGGAGACCACCTTCCCCAGCCATGTCCCCACCAGTTGGTAATGTCCCCATTCAGAGCTGGGTCCTGGAAGCTTCCTGGTGCCTGGCCACCTCCTGCCTCCCAGTTGGCTCCCTCCTCCCAGCCTAGAGCTGTGGAAAGGTGTGTGTGTGTGGTCTGCGCCAGGTGGGGGCCAAGGCCTGAGGGTTCACATGTTCATACGCTCTTATTCAGATTCTAGACAGGGAACCATGCAGGCACAGGACACCACCCACCAGCCCCACACTCAGTGGTAACGTTTTGCAGCACACAGCACCTGGGGCCTTGGATCACTGGGTCTGGTACTTTCCAGGTCATTTGCAGAAAGAGTCACAGGCTTCCTTCCACATGTGCAGTGCCACTTGGTGAATGACCTTTTGGCAGGTCCGGCGGAAAAGCTTCCTTGGAGTATATAGCAACAGGGACGCTTCCTCACACACCAAGATGGAAACGACCTTGCATCCTCACTGGCCCGATCTTGATCCCTGCTCTGAGCCAGGTAAGATGCCCATCGAAAGCATGGCCTACATTTTTTTCTTCTTGAAACAGTCTTACTCTGTCCCCCTGGGTAGAGTGCTGTGGTGTCACAGCTCACAGTGACCTCAAACTCTTGGGCTCAAGCAATTCTCTTGCCTTAGCCTCCCAAGTAGCTGGGACTATAGGTATCCGCCACACCACCTGGCTATTTTTAGAGATGAGGTCTTGCTCTTGCTCAGGCTGGTCTCAAACTCCTGAGCTCAACCAGTCCATCCACCCGGCCTCCCAGAGTGCTGGAATTACAGGTCTGAGCCCTCAGGACAGGCCATGCCCACTTGTCACCACGCCTGCACATCTTTAGGGCCACACTCCCCACCACACAGAAGTCCCTTACCGCAATCCACTTCAAACAAAACAGCTTTTGAAAAACAACGCAGTTTTCTCTTAGCAATGAGGTCTTGATCTGTAGCCCGGGATGGAGTGCACTGGCTATTCACAGGCCCTATAGCTTCGAGGGCTGGCCTCAAGCGTACTAAGCAGCCGGGACTACAGGGGTGCCCTACGTGTACCACGCCCGCAGCAAAGAGACATGTTTTGAACAAGCTATGATTGCACCACCATACTCCAACCTAGGTGACAGAGCAAAACCGGTCTCTTGGGGGGGAAAAAAAAAGACATATTAGGGCAGCGCCCATAGCTCAGTCAGCAAGGGCGCCGGCCACATATATCGAGAGTGGCAGGTTTGAAGCCGGCCACGTCTGCTAAGCACAATGACAACTGCAACTAAAAAGTAGCCAGGTGTTATGGCAGGCACCTGAGCTACTGAGGAGCCTGAGGCAAAAGGATGGCTTGAGCCCAAGTTTGATATTGCTGTGAACTAAAAAAAAAAAATAAGAAAGAAAACTACTCCAGTACTGAAAGGCGCTAGTCTCGGGTGGCCCCTGTAGCTTAGTGGGTAGGGCGCCAGCCACATACACCAAGGCTGGAGGGTTCGAACCCGGCCGGGCCTGCTCAACAATGACAACTGCAACCAATAAAAGGCGCTAGTCTGGGGCAGCACCTGTAGCTCAGTGGGTAGGGCACCAGCCATATACACCAAGGCTGGAGGGTTGGAAACTGGCCCGGGCCTGCTAAACAACAATGACAACTGCAACCAATATAAGATGCTAGTCTAAAAGCACTGGTTGGGCTTAACAAGGCCCTTGCCTCAGCCCGTCTCTCCCAGAGGCCTGCTTGGCCTCCCCTGTCCCACCCTGCAAGGACCATGTGATGAATACCACACATTTTCGGTGCAACTCATTTGGTTCCAAGCAGCTTTCTGAACAAATTGCCACCACCACCCATTTAAGAAAAGCCTTTAAGGGTGGCGCCTGTGGCTCAGTGCACAGCCCCATGTACTAAGGGTGGTGGGTTTGAACCCAGTCCCGGTCAAATGCAACAAAAAAATAGCCGGGTGTTGTGGTGGGCACCTATAGTCCCAGCTACTTGGGAGGCTGAGGCAAGAGAATCACCTAAGCCCAAGAGCTGGAGGTTGCTGTGAGGGTAATAAAGTGAGACTCTGTCTCGTTGAAAAAATAAAAAAAGAAAAGCCTTTAAAATTACAGAAAGAGATAAAAGCAAACTGAGAAGAGGAATCCAAAAGGGATTGGGAGGTGAGTTTAGAGAAGCTGGAACTGAGCACCATAGTCACAGAGTGGGGTGCTGTGTACTTCAAGGATAAGTACAAGCAAGCTGTACTACAGTACAAGAAGATCGTGTCCTGGTTGGCATCTACCTCCAACGTTTGGCATTTGGTCTTATCCACAGGTTTTCCCAGAGCTCCTCTTGGAATTGAAAGCAAAATATATTGGCAATATATTTTGCCAATATGGCTTCTCAATACACAGGAAGGGGAGCCTCAGTGCCTCCTGCCATCTAGGAGGAGGGGGTATGGGGGGTGGAGGCGGCTCACACCTGTAAACTCCAGCACTTAGGAGGCTGAGGCAGATAGATTGCCGGAACTTATGGGTTCAAGACCAGCCTGAGGCAGCACCCATAGCTCAGTCAGTAGGGCTCTGGCCACATACACCGAGACTGGCAGGTTCGAACCCAGCCAGGGCCCCTAAACAACAATGACAACTGTAATAAAAAAAAAAAAAAAAATAGCCCCCCAGTGTTGTGGTGGGCGCCTGTAGTCCCAGCTACTTGGGAGGCTGAGGCAAGAGAATTGCTTAAGCCCAAGTGTTTGAGGTTGGTGTGAGCTGTGACACCACAGCACTCTACCCAGGTTGACAGGTTGAGACTCTGTCTCAAAAAGAAAAAAAAAAAGACCAGCCTGAGCAAGAGTGAGACCCTGTCTCTAAAAACAGCTGGGTGGGCTCAGCACCTGTAGCTCAGCGGGTAGGGCGCCAGCCACATACGCCTGAGCTGGCAGTTCAAACCTGGCTTGGGTCAGCTAAACAATAACTACAACAAAAAAGTAGCCAGGTGTTGTGGCAGGCGCCTGTAGTCCCAGTGACTTGGGAGGCTGAGGTAAGAGAATTACTTAAGCCCAAGAGTTTGAGGTTGCTGTGAGCTGTGACGCCACAGCACTCTATCCAGGGTGACATAGTGAGACTGTCTCAAAATAAAACAAATTAATTAATTAATTAAAACAGCTGGGCCTTGTAGTGGGCGCCTAGCCCCAGCTACTTGAGAGGCTGAGGCAAGAGAATCGCTTGAGCCCAGGAGTTCGAGGTTGCTGTGAGATATGACACCACAGCACACTACCAAGGGCAACAAAGTGAGACTCCGTCTCAAAAATAAAAATAAAATAAAAGGGAACTACTATAGATATAATGCAAGGAACAGAAGAAAATGTTGAAAAGTATTTCCTTAAAAATAGAAAAAGTACATCTGTGGAAAACAGAAGGCGCTTTTGAATATTAAAAATAATAACTGTTTTTAAACATTAAGAGTTTACTGGCTCGGCGCCTGTGGCTCAAGTGGCTAAGGTGCCAGCCACATACACCTGAGCTGTCGGGTTCAAATCCAGCCCAGGCCCACCAAACAACAATGAATGACGGCTGTAACCAAAAAATAGTTGGGTATTGTGGCAGACGCCTGTAGTCCCAGCTACTTGGGAGGTGGAGGCAGGAGAATTGCTTGAGCCCAGGAGTTGGAGGTTGCCGTGAGCTGTGATGTTACAGCACTCTACCCAGGGCAACAGCTTGAGGCTCTGTCTCAAAAACAACAACAACAACAAAAAAAAAAAACACAGTTTACTGAAGAGAATGAGTTTCTGAAATTAAATCTACCCATCAAGTGCTCTCCCACTCAATGGACAAACTCTGGAAAGTAAGGAGAGGAACCTAAAAGCTTCCAGGGAGGAAACCAGGGGACATAAAAAGGAATTTGACTTATCACACTGGAAGGTAGAAGTCAAGGGAACAACACCTTCAAAATTCAATGGGAAAAGGATATCCAACCTACAATTCTATACCCAGCCAAACTATCAGTTCCATGTAGTTCAAAAGCGATTTCAACAGTCTCAAAAATGGTACTTCAGGGGCGGTGCCTGTGGCTCAGTGAGTAGGCGCCGGCCCCATATGCTGAGGGTAGCGGGTTCAAACCCAGCCCCGGCCAAACTGCAACAAAAAAATTGCCAAGGTGTTATGGCGGGTGCCTGTAGTCCCAGCTGCTCGGGAGGCTGAGGTAAGCCCAAGAGTTAGAGGTTGCTGTGAGCCGTATGACGTCATGGCACTCTACCTGAGGGCGATACAGTGAGATTCTGTCTCTACAAAAAAACAAACAAACAAACAAACAAAAAAAAACGGTACTTCACATGTGCCTTTTCTCAGGATGGTACTAGGAACTGTGCTATTGAAACAAACAAACTGTGCTATTGTAACCCAAGAAAAAGAGTACGTGGGATCCAGAAGACAGGGCTTCCAGTGCAGAGAACAGGCAGAGCACCAGCCCACATCTGTTCCAGGAAATAACAGAACAGATAGCATCTGACTATAAGGAAAACTGCTGGAGGCATTTCTCAGAGTAAAACCCTGGAAGAAGATGGGGACTCAAATCAGACATACCAATTGAAAAAAACAATCAGATTATTAGCCTCAAGAAAAATTAGAAATTAGAATCCTCAGGAAAAATAAAAAATTGTACAAGATGAAAATACATTACCCAACTTAGCAAGAAGTAAACAAATTTACATGGTGATTACAACCATGAGAACAGATGGACAAATTATACCCTTCACCCATTTTTTTGTTTGTTTAGGATTTTTTTTAGCATGAAACAAAGTTTATTGAGGGGGGTTTATAGAGTAAGAAAGTTTACAACAGGGTACACTCACCATAAACACAAATGGGCCTCCATTGCCAGGACAAGTAGGCAAAGGGGCAACTTCACCTGTTTTCATAAATGTATTTTTTTGTTGTTGTTGAACTCCAAAGTGCAGTATTGTGATCATAGCTCACTGCAGCCTTGAACTCCTGGGGTCAAACAATGTTCCAGCCTTGGCCTCCCAAAGTGCTAGGGCTACAGGTGTGGGCTATAAATGCAGCTTTAATCACTTGTGGGGGTGTCCAACCTTTTTTCTTTCCTGGCATACCCTGGAAACATAAGAGTCACCTTGGGCAAAAGAAAATGTCTATACATACTTTTCACAATATCCAACACCACAGGTAAGCAAAATAGTCCTCAGATCTGCACACAACCCAGGGCCCACAGGTTGAACACTTCTGTAAGTAGAACAGAACCATGCCCCCGAGGTTGATGGCTACTATATATATATATATATGGTTTTCTTTTTTTTCCTTTAAGTCATATACACATAGATCATGAATACTTTTATGCATTTGTGGGGTACAATGTGTTGCTTTTTTATACAATCTGGAATGCTTACATCAAACTCATTAATATAGCTTTCACCTCATTTAATTGTTAGTGATGACAATTAGTACAGGGATCACCTGCCTTACCGGGTGACATTCTCCACTACACTTTTCTGCTCAGATATAAGAATGGACACATTTCTGGATGCTTACCCAATTCAAAATGTTGGAACAGGACAAAGGGAGCAT
>CAUYPK010100362.1:0-16519 GCA_963574355.1 Loris lydekkerianus | reverse complement strand
GAAGTAGCCTCAGGGGAACAAAGTTAATAGAATATGCTCAAGCATTCACTCAGTTTACCCAGTATGAAGTAATGACTGTGTCCTTTCTTCAGGGCAGAATATCTATAGACCTCTGACAATATGTTGTTAACATATGTCAACCCTCTGGCCCATGTCTCTGAGGAAGGGCTACACGCCCTTTGATCTCAGACTTAACGGGGTGTACTGCCTCAGAGAAAGGCCTAAGGAATTCCAAAAAAAGCCTATCTCTGTGAGTAACCCAGGGGGGTCCAGACTTCCTAAGCCTCTGGAAGAAAAACAAGTCATTTTAAACTCACACTGAATTCACTTTGTATGCTTGATGTAGGATATGTCTATTTTTAAATATTATCCTACAAGGGTCCAATGAAATGTGCCAGCAAAGTGGTTCTCAGCTGGTTGGGAGGCCAGAAGTAACGTCCACAGAGGGAGGGAGTCCAGCCTACAAAAGGAGGGGCCATGCAGCCCCGGGCACCCACTGGCCCTTGTGGGTGTACCCTTGGTCGGGACTATGCAGAGGGTCAGCCCGGAGGGAGATACCTGGAATCCAGGAGCCAGTAAGCCCAGTTCAGAGCCTCAGTCGGTGTTTTCATGGGGGCGGCATATGCAGGTAAAGCCCAGTGTCTGGACCACCAAGCCAGGGAGACAGGTAGAAGATTGGGGCTGTGGGGATGCCCCCGGGGCACTACATCTGGTCCTGGCTTCTGATCAGATCCCTCCTTGTGTCCCCACAGCCCATGTCTTCACTGCGCAGCCCCCGCCCCCGCCCCCAACCCAAGAAGCTGCAGGGCCTTTGGCATCCAAAACTGTCCTCCATCTCTCTCCTGCAGACAACGTCCCCACAGACAGAAGTCCGGTCCCTCAGGCCCAGTGTCCCTGGCCAGTGACTCTCAACTAGGTGGCCAGCATGCACTGTGTGAAACCTCGGGTCCTGCCTGGCCCCTCTGTCTCCTGCATTAAGCTGTGGTGAGCTTCTCCACGTCCAGCTGCACCTACACATGGGGAGGGAGGGGTTGCCGCTTCTTGGGTCGATGATGACAACCTAATGTCTGAGAGAGGTGAGGAATCAAAAAAATCATACACCAGAGGATTGAGCTGAGGCCCAGCCTAGGTGAGCGTTTTGCAAAAAAAGGATGCACGGATGGTGCTGTCCTGGGACGGGCAATTGTCTCTTAAGCTGGAGACTTGGGCGCCCAGAAGGGCAGCTCTGGGGCCCCCCTGAGCTGGTCTGTGCGCTCCTCCAGGAGCACACCAAGCTCCTTCTGCAGGCTGGGTGTCAGGGATCTATTTCCTTAGAGCAGAGCACGAGGGTGCGCCTCCTCTCTGAGTTTGCTCTCCGCCCCCCCCCCCATTGTGTATTTCAGGGAGCCCTTCTGCCCAGGATGGCCCTTTAGCAGGGAGGATGGTAGGTGAGTGGTTGGCTTGGGGCTTCAGCTATGAGGAGGAAAGCCTGCATGGGGCAGGGTGGCGGCGTCTGGGAAGTGTTTGGGTGTTGGGCCGAGTTTCGGCTTGATGCCTTGTGGGTCCAGGGCTGGACTCTCCCCCGCTGGTGTGATGTGGAGACCTGAGGGAGAAGCCAGGACTACATGGGACAGCAGCCCAGCTCAGGACCACAGGCCATGTTTTCATGAAGGCGGGGCACTTGGTTTGAGCCCAGGCCTGTGGAACTACACACCTCGGGTCCAGGGATCTGAATGGGGCTGTGGAGATGCACTTGGCTTCCTGCTCAGGGGCCTTGGTGGCCTTCGAGGTCACAGGTAGTAGATTCCAAAATGCCCTCACAGCTGCCCTTGTCAGTCAACAGGCTGCAGGACACAACCCTCCTGGTCTGGCCCAAGACCAGTAAGTCATCTGGGATAGGGTCCTCTGTGACCTTGCTGGAGTGAGGGTCCTACGGGGAACCGCGTTGGTCCTCAGTGTGGATCCATCCTACGGGTTTCTGAAGGGCAGGGGGTGCAGGTCAGCTGCTGTCCCCACCCGAGAGGTAGGCAAAGATTTGGGGACTGACCCCTGTCTTCAACATTCCCCCACATAGAAAGCTCCCAGAGACAAAGGTCCCCTCCATTGGGCCTGCTGCCGCTGAACAGTGGCTGTCAACCTGGAGCCCAGCGTGCACTAGGTGGAAACTGCTGTCCCTCCGAGCCCCTGCACGTACGGGTGGGTGGAAGGTGTGGCCTTGGTTTGTTTGGGTCGATGATGACAACCTAAATTGTCTGAATAGAGGTGATAAATAAAAAAATCTTAACCAGAGGATTGAGCTGAGGCCCAGCCTAGGTGAGGCTTTTGCAAGAGGAAGCTGCAATGTTGTGGGTCCCGGGCGGGCAGTGGCCTCCCAAGCTGGAGACTGGGGACCCTGTAGGGTCTCTTGGGATGGGCAAGGCCCCAAGCAGTACAGGGTGCTCCCCAGTGAGCACCCAAAGCTCTCTGTGTTGGCTGTGTGTCAGGGGTCCATTCTCCCAGGGCAGGCCATGTGCACGCCTTCTTGCTGAGCTCCTGCTTCCCCTCCCCACCCTATCGTGTATTTCAGGGAGCCGTTCTGCCCAGGTTGGCCCTCTGGGCAGCTGTGTGGAAGGCCTAGGGCATCTGCCCAGTCCAGTAGGGCATGGAGTTGTGGGGGTTGGGGGTGGCAGCTCAGGTTCAGCCTGATGGCAAAGAGCACTTCCGGGTGGAAAGCCCATGGGCTCCCTCTTCTGGGGGACGCTCCCTGGGAATGGGACCCCCCAAAGACAGGGCGCAAGTCCTCCTTAGTGGTCTTGGTCCAGGTCCCCTAGCTATGGTGCCCTAGTCAGAGGCTAAGGGGCCCTAGTCGTAGGCGGTGGGCCATGCACAGCTCAGGGCAGGTCGGGCCCCTAGTGCGGCCAAGGCGTGAGATCGGGCTGGGGCGTCCCTTCACCATGAGCGTCTGGCTGAAAGCGGGGCAACTCTAGGTGGGAACGCTCCAGGTCCACTTAAATGTCCCAGAGAAGTTGGCCACTGCTGGCTGGGCGGCCAGAGTTCAATCCACAATGGTAGGGAGTCAGGCCCCCGAAAGGAGAGGCCATGAGGCCCCTGGCACCCCTTGACCATGTGGGTGTGCCCTTGTGTGGGGACTGGGCAGGGCGTCACATCTGAGGGAGACACCTGGACTCCAGGGGCCAGTAAGCCCAGATCAGAGCCATGGCCAGTGTTTTCATGGGGGTGGGATACACATGTAAAGGTCCAGTGTCTGGAGCACCACACCAGGGAGAAGGGTAGATGATTGGGGCTATGGGGATTTCCTTGGCTTCATGACCTTCGCCCTTGGGTCTGGCCTGCAGTCCTCCAATATCAGAGGGGTGCGAAGGTCCCTGGGGCAGCACATCTGCTCCTGCTAACAATCAGATATGTCCTTGTTTCCCCACAGCCCATGCCTGCCCCACGTAGCCCCTACGCCCATCCCAAGCGGCTGCAGAGCCTTTGGCATACAATTCTGTCCTCCACCTCCCTCCCGCAGACAATGTGCTCACCGACAGACGTGCCGTCCCCCGGGCCCGGTATCATTGGCCGGTGGCTCTGAACTAGGTGGCCAGCATGCATTAGGTGGAACCTCAGGTCCCTCCTGGCCCACCGGCCTCCTGCAATGAGCTGTGGTGAGCTTCTCCACGTCCAGCTGCACCTACGCGTGGGGAGGGAAGGGTTACCATGGCTTGGGTCGATGATGACAACCTAATGTCTGAAGAGAGGTGATGAATAAAAAAAGTCATACACCAGAGGATTGAGCTGAGGCCCAGCCTGGGTGAGCGTTTTGTGAAAAATGGTTGCCTGTATGGTGGTGTCCTGGGACTGGCAATTAGCTCTTAAGCTGGAGATCTTCACACCCAGGAGGGCAGCTCTGAGGCCCCCCTGAGCTGGTCTGTGAGCTCCTCAAGGAGTACCCCAAGCTTCTTCCGTAGGCTGGGTGGCAGGGATCTGTTGTTCAGGAAAGGCCACAGGGGGTGCCTCCTCGCTGAGTTTGTGCTCCACTCCATTGTGTATTTCAGGGAGCCCTTCTGCCCAGCAGGGAGGATGGAAGGTGAGTGGTTGGCTTGGGTCTTTAACTGTGAGGAGTAAAGCTGCCATGGGGCATGGTTGTGGCATCTAGGTGACTTTTTGGGGGCTTGGCCATGTTTCAGCATGAGGTTGTGTGGCTCCATGGAACAGTGGCAGAGTTTAGGGCCACAGGCTATGTTTTCATGGGGGCCGTGAGCTCAGGTAGAGGCCTGGCCTCCCGAACTCCCCACCACAGGTCTGGGTATGTGATTGAGGCTGTAGGGATGCACGTGGCTTCCTGGTCATGGACCTTGTTGGCCAGTGAGGTAATAGGCAGTAGATCCCTCGCAACGGTGGCTCTGCCGCCCTGGCGTGCGTTCAGCAAAAAGGAGCAGCGATATGCCCTTAGTCAGTTGGCTAGTTGCAGGATGGAGCTCTCCTGGTCTGGCTCATCCCAGTAATCCATGTGGGATAGGGTCCTCTGTGACCCTGCCAGAGAGAGGGTCCCAAGGGGAACCACGTCTGGTCTCCAGTACGAATCTATCCTGTGGGTCCATAAAGGGTATGCATGTGTGAGTCAGCCACCGCCCCCACCCCGACTGGTGTGTGAAGCTTTGTGGACTGACCCCTGTCCTCCACCTCCCCCACCGAGAAAGCTCTCAGAGACAGAAGTCCACTCCCTTGGGCCTGCTGCCACAGGGCAGTGGCAACCAAGAGCCCAGTGTACACTCAGTGGAAATTGCTGTCCCTCCTGGCCCCACAAGCTTCCTAGATTTCCCTATGGTGAGCTTCCCCGTTTCCAGCTGCACATATGCGTGGGGGGAAGGGGTGGACTTTACTTGCTTGGGCTGATGATGACGACCTAAATTGTGTGAAGAGAAGTGATGAATAAAGAAATCATACACCAGAGGATTTAGCTGAGGCCCAGCCTAGGTGAAGAATTTGCAAGAGGAAGCCGCTATGTTGGGGCTCCCAGGTGGGCAGTTGTCTCCCAAACTGGAGCCCTGGGGACCCTGGAGGGCCACTTGGGGTGGGCGGGTCCCATGGAGGGCCACTTGGGGTGGACTGGTCGCTCGCCTGTGAGCACCCAAAGCTCGCTGTGTGGGCTGGGTATCAGTCCTTTCCCTTTGGGGAAGGCCTTGTGCGTGGCTCCTTGCTGAACTCGCGCTTTCCCTCCTACCCCATCGTGTATGTCAGAGAGCCATTCTGCCCAGGTTGGCCCTCCGGCAGGGAAGGTGGCAGGTGAGTAGAAGGCCTGGGCCATCTGCCCCACCCAGTAGGGCATGGAGTTTCAGGTGTGGTTGTGGGGGGTGTGGGTGAGGGCCCGAGTTCAGACTGATGGGAAAGAGCGCTTCTGGCTGAAAAGCCCATGGGCTCCCTCTTCTGAGGGAAGTTCCCTGGGAACGGGAACCCCCCCTGAGAGCAGGGCCCACATCCTCCTCAGTGGCCTAGGTTCAGGTCTCCTAGAGCCCCTAGGAGCCCTTGTTGTAGGCAGAAGGCCACGCACAGCTCAGTGCAGGTCTGACCCGAGGGCAGTCAGGCGCAAGATCGGGCTGGTTTGTCCCTTTGCCATGAGTGGCCAGCTGAATGCGGGGCATCTCCAGGTGGGAACGCTCAAGTTCCACTGAAAGGTGCTAGCAAAGTGGGGCTTGGATGGCTGGGAGGCCAGAGGTCACATCCATGGTGGGAAGGAGTCTTGCCTCCGAAAAGAGTGGTCATTCTGCCCCGGGCGTCCAGTGGCCCAGGTGGATGTGCCCATGTGTTGGGATTGTGCAGGGAGTCACTTCTGAGGGAGACACCTGAACTCCAGGGGCCAGTAAGACTATATCAGAGCCACGGCCAGTGTTCTTGTGGGGGCTTGTACGCAGGTCAAAACCCATCGTCTGGAGCACCCTGCCAGGGAGGCAGGTAGCAGATTGGGGCTGTGAGGATGCTCTTGGCTTCCTGGCCTATGCCCTCTGGATCACTCTGAGTTCACGGGCAGTAGAGCCCACCCGTAGCTGCCACCAAAGTCCTCGGGTGCATCTAGGGAGCAAGGATCACTTAGATGGTCTTAGTCAGCCGGCTGGCCGCAGGACGCAGCCCTCCTGGTCTGACCCAAGCCCAAAATCAGGAAGCCGTCTGGCCTGCAGTCCTCTGCTACCCAAGGACCGTCGGGTCCCCGGGGGCAGCGCATGTGGTCCCTGCTCTCCATCTGTACCGTCCCTGGGTCCCTGAAGTCAATGCCTGCACTGGGCAGCCCCCAACCCACCCCAAGAGGCTGCAGATCCTTTGGCATCAGACACTGTCCTCCACCTTCCTCACACAGACAGATGTCCCATACCTCTGGCCCAGTGTTGCTGGCCAGTACCCTCAACCAGGTGGCCAACATGCACCACGTGGAAACTCGGGACCCTCCTGGCCCCGTGTGGTGAGCTTCTCCACGAACAGCTGCACCTACGCGTGGGGAGGGAGGGGTTGCCACGGCTTGGGTCGATGATGACAACCGGATGTCTGAAGAAAGGTAATGAATAAAAAAAATCATACACCAGAGGATTGAGCTGAGGCCCAGCCTAGATTAGCGTTATGCAAAAAAAGGATGCACAGTTGTTGATGTCCCAGGTTGGGCAATTAATTGTCTCTGAAGCTAGAGACCTGAACGCCCAGGAGTGCCGCTCTGGGGCCCCACTGAGCTGATCTGTGCGCTCCTCAAGGAGCACCCCGAGCTCCTTCTGTGGGCTGGGTGTCTGGGATCCATTTCCCTGGGGCAGGCCATGGGGGGCACCTCCTCGCTGAGTTCATGCTCTCCTCCTTTGTGTATTTCAGGGAGCCCTTCTACCCAGGATGGCCCTCCAGCTGGGAGGATGGCAGGTGAGTGGTTGGCTTGGTGCGTCAGCTGTGAAAAGGAAAGCCACCATGTTGCATGTTGGCGGGCGTTTCAGGGCCTTTGGGGGGGTGGTCTATCTTTCAGCCTGAAACCATGTGGTTCCGGAGCCCCGAGTCTCCGAGGCTGATGTGACCCGAGGGAGAAGCCTGGGCTGCACTGCACATCAGCACAACTCAGGGCCACTTTTCAGTCTTTTCATGGGGCGGGACCTCCTAATCTCCCCACCTGGGATCTGGGTATCTCATTGGGGCTGTGGGGATGCACTTGGGTTTGGTCAGGGGCCGGTGGCCTGTGAGGTCATGGGGAGTAAATCCCATGCAACGTGGCACTGCCACCCTGGCGTGTATGTGGGCAACAAGACCAGCGAGATGCCCTTGGTCAGTCGGCTGGCCGCAGGACGCAGCTGTACTGGGCTGGCCCAAGCTCGTAAGCCACCTGGGACAGGGTCCTCTGCAACCCTGCCAGATAGAGGGTCCAAAGGGTAACTGTGTCTGGTCCTGAGTACAGATCCGTCCTGTGGGTCCCCAAAGGGCATGCCTGCGCAGGTCAGCCACCGCCCCCACCCCCAGAGGTGTGCGATGCTTTGTGAACTGACCCCTGTCCTCCACTTCCCCCCACAAAGAAAGCTCCCAGAGACAGATGTCCCCTCCATTGGGATGCTGCCGCTGGGCAGTGGCTGTCAACCAGGAACCCAGCGTGCACTAGGTGGAAATTGCTGTCCCTCCTGACACCCTGAGCCTCCTGGATATGGCTATGGTGAGCTTTTCCACGTCCAGTTGCACATATGTGTGGGGGGAAGGGGTGACCTTGGCTTGCTTGGATTGATGATGACAACCTAAATTGTCTGAAGAGAAGTGATGAATAAAATAATCATACACCAGAATTGAGCTAAGGCCCAGCCTAGGTGAGGCTTTTGCAAAAGGAAGCCACAATTTTGAGGCTCCTGGGCAGGCAGTCGCCTTCCAAGCTGGAGACTTGGGGGCTCTTTAGGGCCTCTGGGCTGGGTGGGGCCACAAGCAGGACTGGTTGCTCCAGTGAACACCAAAGCTCGCTGTATCGGCTGGGTGTCAGGGGTCCTTTCTCCAGGGTCAGGCCATGTGCGCGGATTATTGTTGAGCTCGTGCTTTCCCCCCCCACCACATCATGTATTTCAGGGAGCTGTTCTGCCCAAGTTGGCATTCCAGCAGGGAAGATGGCAGGTGAGTGGAAGACCAGGGGCATCTGCCCAGTCCACTAGGGCATGGAGTTCAGCCTGATGGCAAAAAGTGCTTCCCGCTGGAAAGCCAATGGGCTCCCTCTTCTGGTGGAAGCTCCCATGGAAAGTGACACACCCCCCCCCCCCCCCCAGCAGGGTTCATGTCCTCCTTAGAGTCCTAGGTCCAGGTCGGAGGCTAAATGTCAGGCACAGCTCAAAGCAGTTCTGGCCCCTAGGGCGGCCAATGTATGAGATCGGGCTGGGGTGTCCCTTCGTTGTGAGTGGCCAGCTGAATGCCGGGCAGCACCAGGTGGTAATGCTCAGGGTCCACTGAAATGTTCCAGCAAAGTTCACCACAGCTGGCAGGAGGCCATAGCCCACGTCCATGGTGGGAGGTTGTCAGACCCTCGAAAGGAGGGGCCGTGCAGCCGCCAGGCCCCCACTGGCCCAGGTGGGTGTACCCTTGTGTCAGGACTGTGCAGGGAGTCACTTCTGAGGGAGATGCCTGGACTCCAGGGGCCAGTAAGCCCAGCTCAGAGCCACGGCTAGTGTTGTCATGGGTGCGGGGTACACAGGTAGAGGCTGTGGGGATGCCCCTGGCTCCCTGGAATGGGCCCTCGGGCTAATTCTGAGTTCAAGGGCAGTAGAGCCTACCCAGAGCTGTCACCGCAGCCCTGGGGTGCGTCTCGGGAGCATGGAGCACTAAGATGATTTTGGTCAGCTGGCTGGCCCCAGGACGCAGCCCTCCCAGTCTTGCCCAAGCCCAAGCACAGGATGTGGCTTGGGTTCTCTGCAACCCAAGGGTCTCTGGGACCGCCAGGGCGACGCATTTGGTCCCTGCTCCCGATCCAATCTGTCCTTATGTCTGCACAGCCCATGCCTGAGCAGGACAGCCTCCGCCCCCACCCCAAGAGGCTACAGAGCCTTTGGCGTCCGACTCTGACCTCCACCTCCCCCCGGCAGACAGACGTCCCGTCCCTCGGGCCCAGTGTCACTGGTCAGTGCCTCTCCACCAGGTGGCCAGCATGCACTAGGTGGAAGCTCGGGTCCCTCCTGGCCCTACAGCCTCCTGCATTGAGCTGTGGTGAGTTTCTCCATGTACAGCTGCACCTACACGTGGGAATGGATGGGTTGCCACAGCTTGGGTCGATGATGACAACCTAATGTCTGAGAGAGGTGATGAATAAAAAAAATCATACACCAGAGGATTGAGCTGAGGCCCAGCCTAGGTGAGTGTTTTGCAAAAAAAGGACACGGGGATGTTGGTGTCCCGGGACAGGCAATTATCTCTTAAGCTGGAGATCTGGATGCCCAGAAAGGCAGCTCTGGGCACCCCCCCACCCCTCGAGCTGGTCTGTGCACTCCTCAAGGAGCACCCCAAGCTCCTTCTGCAGGCTTGGGGTCAGGGATCCATTTTCCCAGAGCAGGCCACAGGGGGCACCTCCTTGCTGAGTTAGCACTTTCCCCCATTGTTATTTCAGGGAGCCTTCTGCCGAATATGGCCCTGCAACAGGGAGGATGGTAGGTGAGTGGTTGGCTTGGGGCTTCTGCTGTGAAAAGCTAGGCGCCATGGGGCTTGGTGGTGGCAGCTGGGGGGTAGGTGGGGGGATAGTTTGAATTTCAGCCAGAGGCCATGTGCCTTTGGAGCCTGACTCTCCCAGGCTGGTGTAACGTGGAAACCTGAGGGACAAGCCTGGGCTCCTCGGACATCGGGCCAGCTAAGCGCGACAGGCTGTGTTCTCATGGGGATGGGGCGCTCAGGTAGAGTCCCGGCCTCCGGACCTCAACACCTTGGTTCCTGGTATCTGATTGGGGCTGTGGGGATGCACTTGGCTTCCTGGTGAGGGGTCTCCATATCCTGTGAGGTCACCGGCATTAGATCCCACACAACACTGGCACTGCTGCCCTGGTATGCATTTCGGAAACATGGAGCAGCGAGATGCCCTTGGTCAGTCAGCTGGTCACAGAACGTAGCCCTCCTGTTCTGCCCAAAGCCCAGTAAGCCATATGGGATAGGGTCTTCTGAGATCCTGCCAGAGCGAGTGTCCCAAGGGCCACCATGTCTGGTCCCTAGTGCCAACTGTCTATGGATCCCCGAAGGGCATGCCAGCTCAGGTCAGCTGCTGCCCTCACCCCGAAAGGTGCATGAAGTTTGGGGGACTGACCTCTGTCTTACACCTCCCCCCACAGAGAAAACTCCCAGAGACAGGGGTCCCCTCCCTTGGGACTACAACGCTAAGCAGTGGCTGTCAACCAGGAGTCCAGCGTGCACTAGGTGGAAACTTCTGTGCCTACGGGCCCCCCAAGCCTCTTGGATTTCTCTGTGGTGAGCTTCTCCATGACCAGCTACACTTATGCGTGGGGAAAAGAGGTGGCCTTGGCTTGTTTGGGCGATGATGACGACCTAAATTGTCTAAAGAGAGGTGATGAATAGAATAATCATACACCAGAGGCTTGAGCTAAGGCCCAGCCTAGGTGAGGCTTCTACAAGAGGAAGCCGCAATATTGGGGCTCCTAGGTGGGCAGTCACTCCCACGCTGGAGACCTTGGGGTGCTGGAAGGCCTTTCCGGCTGGGCAGGACCCCACGCATGATTAGGCGCTCCCGAGTGAGCACCCAAAGCTCGCTGTGTGGGCTGAGTGTCAGGGGTCCGTTCCCCCTGGGGCAGGCCACGTGGGCGGCTCCTTGCTCGGTTCCCCCTTCCACCCCCATCCCATTGTGTATTTCAGAGAGCAGTTCCTCCCAGGTTGGCCCTCTGCCAGGGAAGATAGCAGGTGAGTTGATGGCCTCGGGCATTTGTTCGGTCCAGAAGGGCATGGAGTTGCATGTGTGGGGGTGGGGGCCCAGGTTCAGCCTGATGGCAAAGAGCGCTTTGCACTGGAAAGCCCATGGGCTCTCTCTTCCTCGAGGATATCCCTGGGAATGTGACACCCACGAGTGCAAGGCTCATGTTCTCCTCATTGACATGGTCCAGGTTCCCTTTGGCATCAAGGGGCCTGTGTCAGAACACAAGGGCCACACACAGCTCTGTGCGGTTCTGGCCCCTAGGGCCATCAAAGTGCGAGATCAGGCTGGGGTGTCCCTTCCCATGAGTGGCCGGCAGAATGACGGGCAGCTCCAGGTGGGAACACTCAGGGTCCATTGAAATGTCCCAGCAAAGTTGGCCAAGGCTGCCTGGGAGGCCAGAGGTCACATCCACTGTGGGAGGGAGTCAGGCCCAGGAAAGGAGGAGCTGTGCAGCCCCGGGCCGCCATTGCCCTGGTTGATGTGCCCTTGTGTCAGGACTGTGCAGGCAGTCACTTCTGAGGGAGACACCTGTACTCCAGGGGCCAGTAAGCCCAGCTCAGAGCCATGGCTAGGGTCTTCATGGGGGCGGGGTACACAGGTAGAGGCCCAGTGTCGGGAGTACCCTGCCATGGAGGCAGGTAGCAGATTGGGGCTCTAGGGATGCCCTTGACTTCCTGGCCTGGGCTCTCGGGCTCACTCTGAGTTCACGGGCCTTAGAGCCCACCAGGAGCTGCCGCCACAGCCCTGGAGTGCATCTCTGCAGCAAGGAGCACTGAGATGGTCTTGGTCAGCAGGCTGGCTGCAGGATGCAGCCATCCCACTCTGGCCCAAGTCCAAGCCCAGGAAGCAGTCTGGCCTTTGGTCCTCTGCTACCTGATGGGCGCTGGGGCACTCAGGGCAGTGCATCTGATCGCTGTTCTCGATCTGATCTATCCCCACATCTGATGACTGTGCGAGGCAGCTCTCACCCCCACCCCAATAGTCTGCAAAGCCTTTGGCATCTGACACTGTCCTCCACCTCGCCCCCACAGACGAAGACCTGCAGACAGACGTTCCGCCCTCGGGTCCCATGTCGCTGGCCAATGGCTCTCAACCTGGTGGCCAGCATGCACTTGGTGAAACCCAGCTCCCTCCTGGCCCCCCGGCCTCCTGCATTGAGGTGTGGTGAGCTTCTCCATGTCCATCGGCACCTACGCGTGGAGAGGGAGGGGTTGCCATGGCTTGGGTCGATGATGACAACCTAATGACTGAAGAGAGGTGATGAATAAAAAAATCATGCACCAGAGGATTGAGCTGAGGCCCAGCCTAGGTGAGCATTTTGCAAAAGAAGGGACGCAGGAATGTTGGTGTCCTGGGATGTGCAATTGTCTCTTAACCTGGAGACCCGGACTCCAGGAGAGCAGCTCTGGGGCAGCCCCCAAGCTGGTCTCTGCGCTCCTCAGTGAGCACCCAACATTATTTCTGTGGGCTGGGTATGAGGGATCCATTTGCCTAGGAGAGGACACTAGGGCTGTTACTCGCTGAGCTTATGCTACCCCCCACTGTGTATTTCAGGGAGCCCTTCTGCCCAGGATGGCCCTCCAGCAGGGAGGATGGCAGGTGAGTGGTTGGCTTGGATCTTCAGCTGTAAGGAGGTAAGCCTGCATGGGGCGTGGTTGCGGCGGCTGGAGGGCTATGGGGGGGTGGGCCGAGTTTCACCATGAGGCCATGTCGCTCCATAGCCCTGAATCTGCCAGGCTGGTGTGATGTGGAGACCTGAGGGAGAAACCTGGGCTCCATGGGATGGCAGCCGAGTTCAAGAACACAGGATGTGTTTCCCTGGGGTAAGGGTGCTCGAGTACAGGCCCTGCCTCCCAAGCTCCCCACCTCGAGTTTGGGTATGTGATTGAGGCTATAGGAATGCACTGGCTTTCTGATCAGGGGCCTCATTGGCCCTTGAGGTCACAGGCAGTACATCCCTCGCAATGGTGGCACTGCCGCCCTGGAGTGCGTTAGGCAACAAGGAGCAGCAGTATGCCCTTAGTCAGTCAGCCAGCCCTCCTGGTCTGGCTCAAACCCAGTAAACCATCTGGGATAGAGTCCTCTGCAAACATGCAGAGAGAGGGTCCCAAGGGGAACCGCGTCTGGTCCTGAGTGCAGATCTACCTGTGGGTCCCCAAGGGGCATGCCTATGTGGGTGACCCAGTGCCCTTACCCTGAGAGGTGTGCAAAGCTTTGTGGACTGACCACTGTCCTACTGCTCCCCCGGACAGAAAACTCCCAGAGACAGAGGACCACTCCCTTGGGCCTGCTGCTGCTGGGCAGTGTCTGTCAACCAGGAGCCCTGCGTGCACTCGGTGGAAACTGCTATCCCTCCAGGTCCCCCAAGCCTCCTGATTTCACTATGGTGAGCTTCTCCAAGTCCAGCTGCACATATGCGTGGGGGGAAGATGTGGCCTTGGCTTGCTTGGGTTGATGATGACGACCTAAATTGTCTGAAGAGAAGTGATGAATAAAAAAATCATACACCAGAGGATTGAGCTGAGGCCCAGCCGAGATGAAGCATTAACAAGAGGAAGCCGCGATGTTGGGACTCCCAGGTGGGCAGTCTTTCCCAAGTTGGAGACCCAGGGACCCTGCAGGGCCTCTCGGGGTGGGCGGAGCCCCAAGCAGGACTGGTCACTCTCGAGTGAGCATCCAAAGCTCGCTGTGTGGCTGGGTGTCAGGGGTCTTTTCCATTAGGGGCAGGCCACATGGGCAGCTAATTCCTGAGCTCGTGCGTTCCCCCCAACCCATTGTGTATGTCAGGGAGACGTTCTGCCCAGGTTGGCCCTCCAGAAGGGAAGATGGCAGGTGAGTGGAAGGCCTGGGGCATCAGCTCGGTCCATTAAGGCTGGAGTTGTGGGGGTGGGCGTGTGGGTGGGGGCTCAAGTTCAGCCTGATGGCAAAGAGCTCTTTCGGCTGGAAAGCCCATGAGCTCCCTCTTCTGGGAGAATCACCCTGGGAACGTGACCCCCCCAAAGCAGGGTGCATGTCCTCACTGGCCTAGGTCCAGGTCCTCTAGGGCCCCTTGTCATAGGCTGAAGGCCACGGACAGCTCAGTGCAGGACTGGACCCTAGGGCAGTCGAGGCGAGAGATGGGACTGGGTTGTCCCTTTGCCATGAGTGGCCAGCTGAATGCGGGGCAGCTCTAGGTGGGAACACTTAGGGTTCACTGAAATGTGCCAGCAAAGTGGGCCTCGGCTATCTGGGAGGCCAAGGGTCACGTCCACGGTGGAGGGAGTCCAGCCTCCAAAAGGCTGGGCCATGTGGCCCTGGGCACCAACTGTCAAATGTCGATGTACCATTGTGTTGCGACTGTGCAGGGGGTCAGAACTGAGGGAGACTCCTGGACTCCAGGGGCCAGTAAGCCCAGCTCAGGCACTCAGCCAGTATTTTTATGGGGGTGGGGTACGCAGGTAAAGCCTAGTATCTGGAGCACCACGCCAGGGAGACGGGTAGAAGATTGGGGCTATGGGGATGCCCTTGGCTTCCTGACCTGGGCCCTTGGTCTCACTCTGAGTTCACAGGCAGTAAAGCCCACCCGGAGCTGCCACCACAACCCTGGGGTGCATCTTGGGAGCAAGGAGCACTAAGATGGTCTTGGTCAGCTGGCTGACGGCAGGATGCAGCCCTCCTGGTCTGGTCCAAGCCCAATCCCAGGAAACGGTCTGGCCTGTGTTTCTCTGATACCGGAGGGGCACGGGGGCCCCTGGGGCAGCACATCTTGTCCCTGCTCCCAATCAGATCCATCCTTCTGTCCCCACAGCCCATGCCTACACCATGAAGTCCCCACCCCAACCCAAGAGACTGCAGAGCCTTTGACGTCTAACACTGTCCTCCACCTCCCTCCTGTAGACAACATCCCCACATATAGACAACACGTCCCTCGGGCCTGGTGTCACTGCCAGCGGCTCTCTACTAGGTGGCCAGCATGCACTTGGTGGCACCTCGGGTCTCTCCTGGCTTCCCAGCCTCTTGCATTGAGCTGTGCTGAGCTTCTCCACATCCACCTTCACCTAAGCATGGGGAGAGAGGAGTTGCCACGGCTTGGGTCGATGATGACAACCTAATGTCTGAAGAGAGGTGATGAATAAAAAAATCATACACCATAGGATTGAGCTGAGGCCCAGCCTAGGTGAGCGTTATGCAAAAAAAGGATGCACATTTGTTGGTGTCCCAGGATGGGCAATTAATTGTCTCTTAAGCTGGACACCTGGACGCCCAGGAGTGCAGCTTTGGAGCCACCCCGAGCTTGTCTGTGCACTCCTCAAGGAGCACCCCAACCTCCTTCTGCGGGCTGGGTAGCAGGGATCTATTTTCAGGGGACAGGCCACAGGGAGAGCCTCCTGGCTGAGTTCATGCTCCCCCTCTTGTGTATTTCAGGGAGCCCTTCTGCCCAGGATGGCCCTCTAGCAGGGAGGATGGCAGGTGAGTCATTTGCTTGGGGTTTCAGCTGTGACAAGGAAAGCCGGCATGGGGCATGGTGGTGGTGGCTGGGGGGTTCTTGGGAGCGTGGGCCGAGTTTCGGCCTCAGGCCGTGTAGCCCGACTCTCCCAGGCTAGTGTGATGTGGAGACCTGAGGGACAAGCCTGGGCTCCATGGGACAGTGGCCCAGTTTAGGGCCACAGCCTGTGGCATGGGGTCAGGGCTTCGGGTAGAGGCCTGGCCACCTTATCTCCCCACCTTGTTTCCAGGTGTTTTATTGGGGCTGGGGGGATGCACATGGCTTCCTGGTCATGGATCTCTGTGATTTGTGAGATCACAGGCAGTAGTCCCACGCAACACTGGCACTGCCGCCCTGGTGTGCATCTCGGCACAAGTAGCAGCGAGATGCTCTTAGTCAGTCGGATGGCCACAGGACACAGTCCTCCTGGTCAGGCGCAAGCCCAGTAAGCTATCTGGGATGGTGTCCTCTGAGACCCTGCCCGAGAGAGGATCCCAAGGAGAACCGCATCTGGTCCAAGTGCAGATATGTCCTGTGGGTCTCCAAAGAGCATGCCTCTGTGGGTCTGCCATCACTCCCACCCCGAGAGGTATGCGAAGCTTTGGGGACTGAACCCTGTCCACCATATCCCCCTTCAGAGAAAGCTTCAGAGATAGAAATCACCTCCCTTGGGCCTGCTGCTGCTGGGCAGTGGCTGTCCACCAGGAGCCCAGAGTGCACTAGGTAGAAACTACTGTCACTCCTGGCCCCCCGAGCCTCCTGGATTTCTCTATGGTGAGCTTCTCCCCATCCAGCTACACTTATGTGTGGGGGAAAGGGTTGGCGTTGGCTTGCATGGGTCAATGATAACCACCAAAATTGTCTGAAGAAAAGTGATGAATAAAAAATTCATACATCAGAGGATTGAGCTGAGGCCCTGCCTAGGTGAGGCTATTTTTTGGGCGGGGGGGATTAACAGATATATATATTTTTTATTGTTAAAACATAGCTGTGTACATTAGTTCAATCAAGGCCTACAATGTGCTGGTTTCTTTTTCTTTTTTTTTTTTTAATTTTCTTTTTTATTGTTAAATCATAGCTGTGTACATTAGTGCAATCGCCTGTACCCATTCTAAGATGCACCATAGATGTGGCCCCACCCATTACCCTTCCTCCACCAAAACCTCCCCCCTCCCTTCCTCTTCCTTGGCCCTTTCCCTGTA
>CAUYPK010100361.1:0-10440 GCA_963574355.1 Loris lydekkerianus | reverse complement strand
TGCCTAAGGCCTAGTGCAACTTCCCGAGCCTGACTAGAAGTAGATCCATCGAGCTACTTCCGCGTAGCAATGACTCAGCAAGGCCCGGCCTGAAACTGCCTCTACCTAGATACAGCCAACATGGTACCATGCCACTGGCCCGACCCTGTCACGCACCTCATCCCCCGCCTTCTTTCCCCGCCCCTTCCCCACGCTCTATATAAGCAGCTGCTTGATGCAATAAAGTTGAGTTCCTGCTTAAAAAAAATACAAAACAAAAACATTTCTATTTTTCATGTACAGAAAAATTTTTTAATTATAAAGATACTATCACTGTAGACAATGAGATCCTACCATTCAGGGGTAATAACTGTTCATATTCAGAAGTAATTCCTTCCAGCCTTCTTCCATGCATATTTTTAAAATAAAATCAGAGTAAACGTATACCTATAAAAAAATAAAAATAAAAAAATAAAGTCTTTCCCCTGACAGAGACTCCAGTTTGCTCAGTTGCCATGGTGGCCTCTGACCTTGTCAGGGAAAACAAAACAGCTCATGACTGCTCTTTTCATTCATAGCAAATGATGCCTCACCCTGGGGGTGAGAGTGATGGCACATGCTTCTCCCGCCATCTGTCTCCGCCAGAGGACCAGGGGTGAACGAGAAACTGAACGCGTTACAGCCGAGCATTTCCACACCACCTTACATTAGAAGGACGGAGAAGCTCTGACTCCTTACAGACCCCTGGGAGCTATTGGCTGCGAGGAATGGGGGAGACAATTGATTAGGGTGATGTATGTTTTTTAGTTTCTAATGATACATAAGTTATCCCATGGGCCGTGATACATATGGTGTAAAGAGAATTTTAAATGAAAGCCATTTTTTTTTCTAGCAACACTAATTGCCTAGCAGCAGTAAATTACTCATCTTCTGCCTCCTGGGCGCCTCGGCCGTTACTCTCTCCTCGGGGTTGAGCAGATGTCCCCCACAAGGAATGTTTGCTCTGACAAAGCGAATTTACAACCTCACATGTGAGCCTGCTGTGCTAGGTCTCCAGAGGCGATGACATTAATAATGACTTTCGGACCTTGCACCGGTTGACACCATCCCACATCCGTTATCTAGAATGACAGGACAGTGAGTTGAGTCTCTTAGCTCTTGGTTTGCCTTTAGGAGGAAATCAGAGTTCTGCTATCAAATTTAATCTTCTCCAACTAAGGCGATGAGGTTTGAGAAGTAGACTTAGCTAATAAGCATGGAAGTTTCCCAAGTAACAAGCAAGGACAGTGATAAGGACCCTTAATTTGGGGACACAGTGGAGAGCCACATGATGGGTGGAAAATGATGGTGCTATTAAGGGACCAATTCAACGCATGTTTGCTGATTTCCAGTACTGTGCTAAGTACTAAGGATGCGAGGAATGAGTAACGAGATCCTGGCCTTCAACAGGTTTGGGGGGAGAGACAATCACATAAAAAGCAAGGATCATGCAAGGTCAATCCAAGGTCCTATATGAAAATAGAATGGAGGTAGCTCCTGCCTGCCGCTGAGGGAGACTAAACAATGCTAGAACTTAGTCTTGAAGACTATGCTGTGTGATCAGGGGGTCATGGTGTTGGGTGGAAAAAGGGCTTTCTGGATAAAGACAGCAGAACGACAATAGCTTGGACATCTGAGAGAGACCTGCTCAGGCAGGAGATCTGTGCTTTGGAGAGGTCAGAGTATAGGTTGTATGTTGGGGGAAATGACACAAGACAAGACTTGAAAAGTGACAAGGTAAGGCCACTGGACTGTGTGTGCCGTGGGAGGACTGAAGACCTGGGAGCTACAGGACCAGAAAAGGCAGAACTGTGGAGAGTGGGTGGGGGGTGGGAGTGAGGCAGGTAGGTCAGTCGTGAAGCTGCTGCAGTCATCCCTGTTCAAGAGAGAGGAAGAGAGAGATGCCGTTACCCTGTGATTAAACACAATCACAGACACGGTGAGAAATCTGCCTGCAAACTATCTGTAAGTAATATACCAGATTGCATATATGTGCGTTTTATCCATCTGTATGTATTATATATAGTCACCTCTTGGTATCAGGGAGGAATTGGTTCCAAGACCTCCCTGGAATGCCAAAATCCACAGATGCTCAATTCCCTGATAGAAAACAGTACAGTATTTGCACATAACCTGCACACATCCTCCCACATATTTTAAATCATCTCTAGATTACTTGTAACACCTGATACAATGTAAATGCTATGTAAATCACTGCTATATTGTAATGGTTAGGGGGTTAGGGCAAGAAAAAAAAAAGTGTGCCCTTGTTCAGGACAGCAGCAAACATCCATCTTTTCTTTTTGATCTGTGAGATTTGAGAACGGATGGACAAGGAAGGCCAACTATATATTTTTCTTCATCAAAAGACTTTGCTAACTACCCTGCTATTTTCTTAAGGGTTCATGCTTTTGAATTATGCTTTTGGAGGGGAGACTTTCTTTTCATAAGGGCTGTTACTGAGAAATATATTTGTTAGGTGAATACATACTTCTATCTCATAGATTTCTCCTTCCCACAATTTTAAGAAAAGAAGCTTATCCTAGACTTTCTGTTTCTGCGTCATTCCTCCCCACCCACCCCTACACCCACAGGCTCTGAAGTGCTCTAAAATTGGACAGTAGAAATTTTCTGTCTATATAAGATGGCAAGACTTGTAGGTGTCACCACTAACAAAGTCAGCCTGACTTCCTTAGTTGAAGCTTTCAGACCCCGTAGGGACATCATAACAACTCCATCCTTTTCCCCGCCTGTGACCACTATCAAGTTTTGGGCTTGGGATCTCAAGCTGAGTGTGGCTGCCTGGGGAAGGAGCTATGATATGACAGCCAATGCTAGCAGGTGCTTGGCCTTGGCCTCTCTGAGGTGAGGACCGTGTCGGGGGTTGGGGGAACAGCAGTGGAGGGAGGTGAACTGATGGGGGAACTCTGAGAAAGAATTGTGTGGTGCCCACCCCACCACCAGCGGGATTTGCAAAGTGGTAGTAAATATAGTCATGTTAGAGGAATGTTCCCAGGCCAGGGTAGCCTGAGACTGGGGGTCAGGGCAGGGAGGGTGGCATGGCCCCATGTCACAAATAAAGAAAATGTGAAGTTGTACAAATGCCTGGGTGTGCATAGTACTCATCTGCTCCTTCCATACGGACCCTGGTAGAGATAGCCAGTAGTTTGTGTGTTAAGATTAACCCTAGCGATGTTCCTTCTGACTCTTCCAGCCCTGACGAATGTGACCCCCCTCAAGGATTAGAGGTGGTGAACTCCTAACTCTCCCTTAATGTGTGGAACATATGGGGGCAGGGACAGGGGTTTCTTCACCTCTCCAAGCCTCGAAGTCTGGGGCGTCAGGCTGAGTGCTGGTGGTGAGAGAGCTCTTGCAGCGCTGCAGGCTGACCATGAAGTAGGGAGCCCACCCCAGCCCTGAGGGGTGCAGTGGACCACCTAGCGGAGAGCGATGGAGATTGAGCTATCGTAGGGATGCTGAGAGGGCCAACCCACAGCTATACGGTGCTGCACACCAGCACAGTGACCCTGGATGACCATCAAGACAGTGGGAGGGTAAACTATATTGTACAACAATCATTCCTGAACACCACCACCCAGCCCTGGCTTGATCTCTGGGAAAAACGCATTTCAACTTCAATCCAGACTAGTGTGGAGGTTCCTTCTCATGTCTTTTCTCCTGAAGGTCAAGTTCCTGGAATAGCTGTGAAGGTTGGAGAAAGGGATGACTGGATCAGGGATGATCCTGCTACCAGATTTTTATCTCCCTTGCATAATTGATGCCGCAGTCCATCTGGAAAAGATAAGCCTAAGAGGAGGCCAGCAGATAAGGGAAGTGCTGACTTCACCCCCTTCACACTTTTTTTCTTGGCTTCGGGAGGCCCAGATGTCGGCCCTTGTGTCAAACTCAAGTTTCCACATCTCTGTGACTGAGACAACAGAGTTGATATTTACCATTATGCATAAAAAAATGAAGCACCTAACTGGACTAAAACCCACAGATATGTATTTCTTCTCCTTTGTCCTTTTGAAAGAACTCAATCCATTTTTGCAGTAGCAGCTTAGAACGTGAGTTATTGAGACAGGAATGGGTAGAAGCCAAAAATCTGTCATCATTGACCAGTATCATGAGGAATATGTCTTCAAAAGACACCTTGGGACCATGTAGCCAAAAAAATTACACATGGGTTACAGATTTAAATGTGAAAAATTAAGCCTATAAAAGAACTAGAAAAAAATAGATAAATATTGATCTGATCCCCAAAGAAGGGCTTTCTGAGTTCAAAACTCAGAAAACCATTGAAAAATCAAATAGATTTTACTTTATAAAACCAAAAAATTTCAGAAAAGTAAGAATGCACATGTAATTGAAAAAGCATACTGGGGGAAAAAATAACTATAGCATATAAGTCTGGCTTAGTATCCTTACTGCATGAAGAACCATTGTAATTCCTGGAGCCCCCATGGCAAGGATGGTGTTTTCTTACCCTGTACTTCATGTGCCTCGCAAGTTCCTGGTGAGAAGCAGGGAATTCAACAAATGAAATATTTCTTAAGATCTATATTTGGTTGAATGCCTACTGTGCACATGTGTTATTACCATTCATCCCAACAAATGAGCTACTTCTTAGGGTTTCCCTTTCACCAAAGAGAAAACGGAGCACGGAGGAAGCAGGTGGCAGAACCTGGCTTCATACCCAAAGCTTCTCACCACACGGCCATCTCCCAGTCTGCCATTCATCTTCAACATCAGTATTTTTCAACCTTTCTTACCTCATAGCACACTTGAACGTGTAACAGTTAGATCCATGGCACACTTAAATAAGGTGGACCAAAAAAACCCCAAAAAACAAACAAACAAAAAAACCCTGAAAAAGAATATACTTACTGGGCTTTGAACTTCGTTCAAAAATAATTTAATTAATGATCTTTAAAAAGTTTTGTGGCACACCTAAAATTCGCTCATGGCACACTGGTTGAGAATCACTGAATAAATGCTTACTGAATGGAATTGAATGGTAGACCTTGGCCTACTTAATGAGAAATGTGACTTCTATTTTTCAAATAGCACCTTGTTGAGCAACATTCCTTGAACTCAAAACAATGTTGGTGCTAATGGAAAATAATTTTTATCTTTGTTGGGAAGTTGAAAGCCCCATAGAGGCTCCCAGCTGTAACACTAAATTACTTAGTAATTTAGACACATTATTAAGCTGCTTCAAGTATCAAAATCCATACACAGGGATAATAAAATTGAGAGTACAGAGAGGTCGTGTAACCTGCTCAAGGTCATGCAGGAGTACCTGCTTGAGTGGGGAGTGAGGCTTAGACAGTCCATCTTTAAAGAGGGATTGTCCAAAAGGTTGATGTGATATTTACGAGAAAATGATTATAAGCAAGCTTTAAAAAGGATACACTAGACATATTGGATAAATAGTGACAAAGGAATAAAACTGTTTTATTGTGCAAGAATTGGGAAAATTGAATTTGAAGTGGACATCTCAGATGTCTGGGTGTGCTCTTCTTGACCTGCTATTTTAATATTTCTATAGCTTAAAATGCAAACTGGTAGACTGATCATCCCCTCCCTCTCACCCCCTTACAGTAAACTAGTGTGGCAGTCCCGATTAATGGGTCAAAGTCAGCATGCCCACAATTATAATCTTATCCACCTAGCTCCTTAAAAAAAAAAAAAAAAGATGATTGCATCCACAGAGTTGAGTTTCTGGCATGTGCAATAATGAATCATCAAATAGCTGTAATTGAAAAAAAGATAGTCCATAAAGCCTGGACTCAGCACCTCTTCCATCTTGCTGTCTGGATGCCAGGAGACTTGGTGTTAATACATATCTCAGTATCACCCATGTACTTCTCAAGCCTCAATGCACTATTTAATCATCAATGAAATCAGCAGTTGTACGTGCATCTCAATTAGTGTCAGAAGATGCCCTTCCTATTCTCTCTCTCTAATTTATATAATTTAATTTTCTGAACCATTTGAGAGCAGGTTGCACATACTATTATGGGAAAGGATCATGATTTAAGTACTATGAAGTATAAGAGGGATGGCTTAATACTTTATTGTGTATTTCCTAAGATCAAGAATAATCTGGTATATAATCAGCACAATGGTGAGATTCAGGAAGTTTGATTTGATACAATGCTTTTACCAATGTGCAGTGCATAATCCCCAGTTTCATCAATTATCCCCCAAATTCTCTTTATAACATTCTTTTGCCCTCCAGCGCAGGATCTAATCCATGGTCACTATTGAATTTGTCATATTTCTTTCGTTTCCTTTCATCTGGAACAGTCCTTCAGCTTTTGTTTGTCTTTCATGACGCTGAGTTCAGCTTGTTCAATATCTTACTGAGTTCAGCTTGTTCAATAAATGGAAAATAGAGTAAGACATTTGAAATTACTCTTTTGAAGAGTACTGGTCATTATTTTATATACAGCCCCTTAATCTGGATTTGTTGGGGTCTCCCTATGATTAGACTCAGGTTATGCTCTGTGGTATCATCATATTGCCATATCCAGAGGCACAGGATATTGGTCTGCCCCTCATTGGTGAGACTTATTTCTACCCCAGTGAGAATAGCTCACATCACAAAATCCCAAAGCTGCAGATGTTGGTTGGCATGGTTGTGAAGAGAAGGGAACACTTATATGTAATTAGTGGGACTGCAAACTAATACAGCTTCTTTGGAAAGAAGTATGGAAAATCCTCAAAGAACTCAAAATAGAGCTTCCATTTGATCCTTCAGTCCCATTACTAGGCATTTACCCAGAAGAAAAAAATCATTTTATTACAAGAACATGTGCAATAGATTGTTTATGGCAGCTCAATTTACAATCAGCAAGATTTGGAAACAACCTAAACGCCCATCAACCTAGGAATGGATTAATAAACTGTGGTATATGTACACCATGGAATACTATTCAGCCATAAAAAGATATGACTTTACATCTTTTGCATTAACCTGGATAGAGCTGAAGCACATTATTCTTAGTGAAGTATCACAAGAATGGAAAAGCAAGTGTCCAACGTACTCAAACTAATTCAATTCAAGTTAAGGGGAGGGCGAGAAAAGAGGAGGAAGAGGGGCAGAGGGAGGAGGATTGGTGTACTCCCCCATAATGGGCCCAATGTAAGGGTACAGGGCACACCTCTTGGGTGCAGACATATCTACAACAGGGACATTACCTAACAGATGCAAACCTTGTAACCTGATTGTTTGTACCCTCATGTTAATCTGAAATTACAAAAATTAAAAAAATTTTAAAAATCTGAAAAACCCATTATTAAGAAAAAACATTTTCTTACACTAAATCCTGAAACGGATTTTCTTCTCTTTGTGTATACACATAGCTTTAGTTAGTTGTATGTTCAATGATAAACAGGTGAGTGGTGAGAACTGTTGTATGGAGACATAATTTGCTTATGTTTATGTGAATATATGTAGTCTAAATGGCAATTTTACTCTTAAAGGTTAGACAAAGGGCACAGTTACAGGTAATTGAGATTTTTACGGCATGTTCAAGAAATGGTCTGTACACTTTTTAATATTACACTAACAATCATAGGAGCACAGATTCCAAATAAGAATATATTTTATTCATATACTACTAAAAGGTTTGCAAAGAGCTTTTACTTTTACATTTTCTACATTTATCCTTACAATAACCCTGTGATAGGTGAGAAAGTAATGTTATCCTTATTTTATATGGGCGGGGGAATTATATTTTTTCACAAACAGAAAAATTAAAGAAAGAAAGTTAACTAGAATGCCCACGGACTATAAAAAATGTATCTGAAACCTGGCATAAGCAGTGCTCGGTTTCTGAAATCACTTACTGTTATGCCTGAACATTTTCACTTCTTTTATAATATTTAATATAATTGCCAACATACTAGGATCAGTGTTCCCAATCCATAGAGAACCCTCACTTAAATCTATAATTCCTTTTGCTGCTCTTTGTAATCAGGATTTAATAAATAAAATAACACAAGTTCTGAACATGATTCTTTCCTTTGACATTGCTGCAAATTTTAAGCAGCCTTAAACCTTTTACATTGCCATTGGTGTTAATTAAAAAAAGAGAGAAAAGAGCCAAACTAAGTAATTTTAGATCTGATTTACTTGGAAGATGGGATCAGAAGGTGTTATCCTCCTACCCTGCTCCAGTAAGAATTCTTCATTGCAGGAAACCTTTGTGAAAAAGGTTTTGTAGACAAAGTCTTGCTTTTGAGCAAAGTAACTTCTTGGAGAATTGTTCTTTTATCTATATGATCTTTCTTTTTATCCCAAATAAGACATTTTGCCTTAAGATCTGTTTTTGTTTGATATTAGTGGAGTAACATAGGCTTTCATTTGGTTAGTATGTGGTTCATATACACATATATTTCTTATTAGGATTTAGATATAGCGCATTCATTTGAACTCAATAGTTTATTTTGTTTACATTTATTGTGATATCCTGATTTGTGTGTTCCATTAATCATACTTTTTGTTTTTCTTGTTTCTTCTTCCCCTCCATTCCTTTTCTTGGATTAATGGAGACTTTATTTTCTTCTACTTTTTTCTTTTGATGTTTATTCATAATCTTTTAACTTTTTACTTGACTTAGAAAAAACTAAAGTTAATAAAAATTAATACATATTTTTAGTTTTTAATAATTCTTTAGCTATAAATGAAATTTTAGGTTGCCCAGTATTTTCCTTAACTCTCTGGTAACGATACTGCATTTACTGGTCTCTATTGCTGAGAAGTCTAGTATCACTCAAATTGGTCTTTTCTTACTGGCTGCTTTTAAGGTTTATTCATCTTTAATGTTTTAGTGTGTGTGTGTATATGTGTGCATGTGCATATGTGTTGTATGAAATTTGAACCTTCAAACATGAAGTATTATAGTTGTGCTTCTTGAATCTGAAAAGGCATGCCTTTCTTCAATTTTGAAAAAGACTGAGTCATTAGTTTTTGAAAAACTTCTTCCTCTGCCCATTCTCATTCACCTCCCCTTCTGAAACTCTGATTAAAAGCATGGTGAACCCTCGCATTCTCTTTTCCGCATCTCTTAATCTCTCTTTCATATTTTCATCTTCTTTTCTCTCTTTTCTACAATCTAATAAATTTCTTTATCTTTCAGTTCATCAATTCTCTCTTTAGCTGTTTTTGAACTTTTAAGTGGTTTATTGAATTTTTTTTTTAGTTCAGTAACTCAATTGTTTATTTCTAGAAGTTCTTTATGAGTCCTTTTTATATGGACCACCTTTCTTTTTCAAATGTCTTACTCTATTTTCCATTTATTGAACAAGCTGAACTCAGTAAGATATGAACAGAAGATAAATTTAATCTTTCCCAATTGCCCATTGAAGCCTTATACCTGGCCTTTTATCTGACTTTTGGGTGAAATTTTAGGTCTCATAAATATTCTATTTATTATTAGATAATTAGTCATCTTGTGATTATTTTTAGATACGAAAACATTGTTGTTTCAGTAACTGCAATATCCTGCTTGGCATATAAATTCCAAATTTCATTTAAAGTTAAACCTTCTCTCCTTCTAAAGCTTGAATTTTTCCAGCCACAAAACCTAGTGGGAGAGGGAAGTCTGGTTGTCTTTGTTTTTTTTTTTTTTTTTTTTTTTTCTGTTTTTGGCTGGGGCCAGGTTTGAAACTGCTACCTCTGATATGTGGGGCTGGCACCCTACTCCTGGAGCCATAGATACCGCCCTATCTTTGGTTTTCTTTTTCTTGCCTGTATCCTACTAGTCCAGTGATTTTCTTTCTTTCTTTTTTTTTTATTCTTTTTTATTAAATCATAGCTGTGTACATTAATGCGATCATGGGGCACCATATACTGGTTTTATAGACCATTTGACACATTTTCATCACCCTGGTTAACATAACCTTCCTGGCATTTTCTTAGTTATTGTGTGAAGACATTTATATTCTACATTTACTAAGTTTCGCATGTACCCTTGTAAGATGCACCGCAGGTGTAATCCCACCAATCACCCTCCCTCCACCCATCCTCCCCCTTCCTCCCCCTCCGTCTCCCCCTTCCCTATATTCTTAGGTTATAACTGGGTTATAGCTTTCATGTGAAAGCCATAAATTAGTTTCATAGTAGGGCTGAGTACATTGGATACTTTTTCTTCCATTCTTTAGATACTTTACTGAGAAGAATATGTTCCAGCTCCATCCATGTAAACATGAAAGAGGTAAAGTCTCCATCTTTCTTTAAGGCTGCATAATATTCCATGGTGTACATATACCTCAATTTATAAATCCATTCATGGATTGATGGGCACTTGGGCTTTTTCCATGACTTAGCAATTATGAATTAGGCTGCAATAAAAATTCTGGTACAAATATCTTGGTTATAATGTGAGTTTTGGTCTTCTGGGTATATACCTA
>CAUYPK010100360.1:0-14857 GCA_963574355.1 Loris lydekkerianus | reverse complement strand
CAATACATCTTAAATTCCATGATGGCTATAGGTATATATTCAATACCTAGAACATTATATATATATATCATATATACATTATATGATATATATACATATAGATATATGTAATGTATATATATATACTGTTATATATATATATATATACTGTTATATATATATATATGTGTGTATATATATATATATATATATATATATATATGTATACACACACACACACACACACACACATTTTAGTTAAATGTGGTTTAAAGGGCACCAATATTGATTGAAAAGGAAGAAGACAGCTAGCTGGAGTTGTTCTAGAGAGTTTTTACAGACCAGAACAGAATCAGAAAAAACAACCTAACAGTGAAAATGGAATACAGAAGTATACATAAATAAATATACAATACATAGACAAATACATAAATAAAAAATAATGAATCTTGCATAAGTTAATTGAGAAAGAAAAAAAGCAATAAATTATTTGAGAAATACTATTTGGAAGAAAGAGTGATGTCCACATCATTATAAGAAAAAATTAGAAAATGGATTTAGAGAAAAAAATACAATCCTTTTGAAAAGATTAATATATCACATTAACCTATGTGTATTGAAGAAACTAAGACAATGAATCTAGCAGGGGACCTTAAATTCACATGGTGCACTGGAGAGAGAATTGGACTAGGTATTAGACTGTGTCTGGGCTATAGCCTCATTTCTGCCACCAACGTACTGTGAACTTCCCCAATCATATAATTTTCTCTCATATCCACTATTAATTTTTTTCTCAAATCTACCAAGGATATTATTACATGTTGAACATAATTGTGTATTCACATAAATCTCAGAAGGATACACAAAGGAAATGATCTCACAAACTAACATAGATAACAACTCAAATGGCATGGTCATAGCAGTCCACAATCTGAATGTCCGTCTTACTTTTAGTAATTCAACCCTCATCTGACAATCGACGATGCCAATATTTTTTATTTCATTTTGTGTATTTTTCCTTTCTCCCTAACAACCCATGCTTTTCTCTCTCAAAGAAATGTTTAGCTGCTGTTGTGGGATTATACTCCAAGCCCTATTACAAGTAGAATCCTTAAATGATCAGTGAAAACTGACTTGAGAAACTTTTAATCCTCTTCTCAGAAATAATTAGAACCTTTTCCAATACACAGAGTCCAACAGGGCTCATGGATTTGTTACTTAACAAGAATGAACTATCACTAGACACCCTGCTTTGATTTTATTTTTCTTCATTCCCATCTATTTATATAGCTCTCAAATGCTTTATTTTTGATTTATATACTATTCTATTTTATTGATTTCTTTAACACTCTGTTTCTGGCATCAAATGAATATATACACTTAAAAAAAAGAAAAAGAACAACGAACAATTGAAGCAAAAGGGACACAAAGGCAACCCAATAAGCAAATATTTCCATAAGAGCCTTCCAAAATTCTAGTTTTTGCTATTTTGACAAACTGATTCTGCACACAGTACATCCAGATGATTTTGATCTTTATTTCTATTTTGGATAATGTGAGGTAAACTCCATCTACTTTAATTTGTCTAAGGAGACTTTTAACCATTGATCTGAAAATAAGTAAATACATCCCAGAAATACCTCTGAGATACAATCTAATCTTTCTTCTCGGATAGGAAATATTTTTGTGACTATGTTTGGGGTGACAGATCCAAGACCTGTTTTCTTTGTTGATTTCCATTTTGAAAATAAACTATATTTATAGTTTATTCCATTCATAATGATCTCCATTCATAATGGAGGTTAGATCTTTCAAAAGCCATAAAGTGAACCATTCATTATGGCAACAGATTATGGTCTGTTTAGGTAATAAGACATGCTCATCTCTTACAAATACCATTTCCCAAGCCTGGACTAGTCTCCACCATCAGTCTTGGATCTGCTTGAATGAATTGCACTGGACAGATGGTGTAACATAGGTAGGAACATGTATCAAAAAAAAAAAAAAAAAAAAATCTCACAGTTCTCTTGTTCTGAACCTGCTTAATATGAAAACTAAGATGCATGGTACACCTCTTGAACACAGTGGCCACCTGCTGACCATGGTGGAATATCAGGGCCTTGTTACTTCTTCTACTCTGTCAGGGAGGATGTACTCTGCAAGTTGTTGTCTCTCCTTGGTCTGGGTCCTAGTACTAGTATGGAGGCTGGCTTTATAGCATTCTCTACCTCAAGAGATCTGAGGCTCAGTAGAATTGGGAAATCAGGAAAGTACATGTGATGTTCTGAGCCCTTGATTTTTTTGAGTAAGGTTGGGAAATGCTCATTGATTATTTAAGTAGGCTTATAGGAAGAGAATCTTTCTGAGACAATTCTGGGGAATTAACAACAGCCCCATCAGTGACAGCAACACACACTCAGAATGCTCTGACAGAGACATATATAAACAGCATATCTTGCATAATTTACCTAATTGGATTAATTGCCATACTATAACGTGATTCTAATATTAACCTTCCAGGAAACTGTGCAATAAACTCAATATTTTGTGTTTAATATAAACAAAGCTGACACTTTATCTTTCATTCTTTATTTTTCCCCATCAGTCCCTCCCTCCCCCAATTTTTGTTCCTTTTCATCCTGATTGGTTGTAGGACTAAATAACTTAGGATGAGAAGAAGAAGAAGGTAGTAACTGAAAAGAAAGAAATTAAAAAGAATAGTAAAGTTTTGTTTATATTAATGACAGGAGATTTAATTTAAAAAATATGAGCCAAATTGATGATCTAAAAATAATAATATTGTTTACAACTAATTGAATAAAATATAAATAGGAAATGGGATATTCACATAATTATTTTATTGCCATGAAAAATAACATATTATTTATAAGGTTAAACTATTAATTATACTTTTGTTATCTTTTTATCTCTTTCTACAAAATCTTTGTTTCTTTTACCTATACGCTCATATACTATTTTTTTCCAAAATATTAAGGGGGTACAAATGTTTTGTTATATAGATAGTTTTTATAATGCTTTAAGTCAGGGCTGTTTGTGCCCATCACCCAAGTAATATTCATTGTACCTTTTAGGTAAATTTTTACCCGTTCCCTTCTACCCTTCTTCTCATCTTGCTTTCTAACTATTTTTACTTCTTTTCATGCCCATGTGTGCCCATCCATCAGTTCCAATTATCAGAGAGTACACATGATGTTTTTTTTTTTTTTCCAATCTTAAGGTATTACTTGGGAGAATGGTCTCTAATTCCATCCATTGTTGTAAAAGGCATTAATTTATTTCTTTTATGGGTGAGTAGTACTCCATGGTGTGTATGTGTGTGTGTATTTGTGTGTGTTTGTAGATATGTGTGTATGTAGACAAACAAAAAATCAATACATTTTGATAATCCACCCATGAATTCATGGGCACTTGGAATATACTGTTTTTTACACTATATTCTCATTGTTTTCTCAATCTCATTCCAAGTATTGATTAAACTTTTAAAAAAGTCATTTCCGTTCACAATCAGGTCTTAATATTTTGCGATGATCTTCATAAAACTTTCTGAGTTTCAAAATATGATGTTTTGCCTTATTTCCTCATTCTTTTTTTTTTTTTTTTTTTTGTAGAGACAAGAGTCTCACTTTATTGTCCTTGGTAGAGTGCCATGGAATCACACAGCTCACAGCAACCTCCAACTCCTGGTCCTGGGCTTAGGGGATTCTCTTGCCTCAGCCTCCTGAGTAGCTGAGGTCACAGGCACCTGCCCCAACACCCGGCTACATTTTTTTTTTGTTGTTGCTGTTGTTGTTGCAATTTGGCTGGGGCCAGGTTTGAACATGCCACCCTCAGTATTTGGAGCTGGCACCCTACTCACTGAGCCACAGGCGTCACCCCTGTTTTCTTATTCTTTGTGTCCTTGTAGCATAATCCTTCTTGAAAACCATTTTCAATGATATTAAATACTATTGTTCTTCATAGAGAATTTTGTTCTTAGGATGTTTTTAACAGATTTTTCCTCTTCTACTTTGGGATAGTTGTCTGATTGGCCACAGGTAGTTTTTTATGTATCAGGTCTGCCAAATAAGTATGTGAACTTGCCACTGTTCATTCATGTTAGCAGCACCATACTAACAATTGATTAAGGTTTTATGACCTTGGTATATCAATGTCTCACAGCTGTGTTTGTTGTTGATGTGTGGTGGTGTCTTTTTGAGTAGTGTTCTTTATTGTTATTTATTGTGTGCCTTTGTAAGAATGTCAGAGCTTGAATTAGTGCCATGAATAAACATTAATTTTTTTGAAAACATGGCAAGAGTTGAAGTGAAATCAGGGAGACATTAGTCCAAGTGTATGAAGGAAATTCCATGAAAAAATGTCAGTGTACAAATGGATTGAACGTTTTTCTTAAAGAAGAGATAGTGTAACTGATAAAAAGAGTGGTCAAAGCAGCCAGCTCTTAAAGTGTTCCTGGGGTCCCCTCTGCTATGAGGGGCATATTTAATTAGCAGAGGGTTTCTGATTTCATTTTTATTTCATAGTTACAAGCATAGGAGAGAATGATAAAACCTAGAAAAGGGCAGGAAAAAGTTGTAAGCAGCAAATTTTTAGAAAGAAAGGAGGAGATCACTGAGACTTTAAGGAGGCCTTACTAACTCAATCTAAAATAATTGCCCCCCGAACCTCTCAAAACATCTACGGAACTACAATCTTGTGAAACAATGTAACAATAGTCATAAAAGAACGCTCCCAATTCCCAGCTTCTCAGAAACAGAGAATGACATTTCAAAATGATTTCACCTCAAGAATGATTCAAAGTAGGCAGCAAGAACAATTTCTTCTAAAGAAAAGCTCATCATATGTTTGTGATGAATAGCAGAGATAAAACTGGCTTTATTCTTGAATGTGTGGGTAATTATAAGGTTTTATGGCCAGGGGTTATTGCTCACACCTGTAATCCTAGCACTCTTAGAGGCAAAAGTTGGGGGAATCACTTAAGTTCAGGAATTTCAGACCAGCCTTAGCAAGAGTGAGGACCTCATCTCTACTAAAAAGAGAATAATTAGATTGGCATGAAGGTGCACACACATAGGGTCAGCTACTTGGGAAGCTGAGGGAAGACAATAACTTAAATTCGAGAGTTGGAGGTTGCAGCTAAGCTGATGCTATTGCACTCTAGCCTGGGCAATAAAGTGAGGACCTGTCTCCAAATAAACAAATAAATAGAAAAAAGGAAAGAAAGAAGGAAGGAAGGAAGGAAAGAAGGAAATAAAGAAATGAAAGAAAGAAAGAAAGAAAGAGAGAGAGAGAGAAAGAAAGAGAAAGAAAGAAAGAAAAGACTCTGGGTATGGGCAAAAGCAAATTCTGTATGTCCTTTGTTCCAATTAATTTATTTTTATTATATCTCATGTGAAGCATATTGAAAACACTATCTCCTGAGAATACGTTGGTAACTTCCCTGTAGACATCATTATTCATTGAAATAAATAACTCAGAAAAGGCAAATCCCTCTATCAAGGGTTTGCAGAGTTTTATTAGACTCGATCATTCCCTGTGTATGCCAAGGAAGGTGAGATGTGGAACAGGACTGATACATTTATTTGTCAACCCTTTTGCAAGGCTGTGGTTTCATGGTGAGAAAATCATAGTATGGAAAAATAACCTTTTAATAAAAATAATCATATCTTCAGCAGATACTTAACTGTTTTCCTTCTATAAAGAATTAAAAGTCGTAGAAGCTCATTGTCCTTAGAAAAGAAAAAGGAGAGTTCGGAAAAGGTAAGAATACAGAAGCCTAATCAAGGAGCCAAGAATAGTATCACAGGATCTAAAGTTTCAGTAGGATGGGGAGTCATAGTGTATAAATGAGAGACCAAGGTAGTATTTTCAGCTCTGGGTCAAAACTGGGGAAGTGGTTTATCTTTACAAATGTCTGGGAGGAGTAGGGAGTGGACCACATTCAATTGGAGCAGTTATGTTGTTTGGATCTGCAAGAATAATTTATGGAATATCCTTCTGGCCAAGACAGGCAATGCACCAGATAGATAAAAGAAAATACAGAATAAGTATAACTGAAAATTGAGTTGTTTGACAAATACTGGGATGAACATTCTCTATGGTGTGATATATATCTCTTCCTATACTTGTAATTTTAATGATATTTACTTATCAGTTCTAAATGAGCCCCAGTGTTTAGTATGCCCCCCAAAACTTTTTGAACATTAAAATTTAATGTGGATCCTGAATTATGTGATAAACGTTATGTTTTTTTTCTAGGGATCAGCAAGAATATTCAGCAGCAAAAATCTCTAAAGTATTAATTTACTTATTTAAGCAAAATTTACTATGTACCTTCTATGTCCAAACAGAGCTGGACTATCCTTAATGAGACACATGAAAGGCACAAGGCCAATCTTAAAATTACATAAAGTCAAAATGGTTAAGGGATACTCATGTATGAAAGAGTTGGAAGCAAATATGAAATCACATGTGGTAGATGTCTAATACAGAAACAAAGCAATGTATTTGGTTGAAATTGAATGGCAGGAGTCAGTCTTTTAATATAAAATACTAATTGGATTCACTTCAAAGAATGTTCCATATAAATTGGCTTTTAGTAAAAGGGTTTGATTGCTATTGATTGAGATGTACCATGATCACTTATAAAATATCAGAAATTATACACAGATTTTGATGTGGAAATTAATAAGTTATAGCTAGTGAAAAGAAACATCCAGTTTGACTCTCTTAGAGAGTGGGCAGAACAAATTAAATTAGTCAAAACAGAATGTATTCTCATTGAAAAGGGCTAGGGATATAGGCCAAAGGAATATTAGAAAATGAAGCAAGTAACAAGGCTAAGTACACACTTGAATTTTACACTTGTCATTGCAGTGGTGTTGATCGTACGCTTGATGCTGGAGGTTATGGTAGCTTTTGGGTCAGTGTTAAAAATAGAGAGGAAAGATGAGTATAAAAAAATGCATTTTAAGATATTCTGGAAGAAAGTTGAAAAAAGGGAGAGTGAGTCATATGTGTATGTGTGAATCTGCAGTAAATGTATGTGTGTATCTTTAAAGGCGTTGCATGGCATGTGTGGGAACTCAGAATTGTATGCTTTGTAAGACAGTTCTTTGAGTGTGTCAGGAAGCGATGTGTTGAGTGATCAAATATAGGTAGTGTTTGTGGTATGGTTGGATGCACTTGTCTATTAGGCACAATGACCTCCCTCCCTCACTCCCTCCCTTCCTTCTTTCTTTCTGTTTTTTTCCTTCAACACATTTGACTGATAGGTCACAAGTGCAGTTAAAAAAATTGAACAAAGCTACCCTTGCCCTTAGCATTCTATCACCTGTTATCTTCAAATACATATTAGCACCAATAAAAAGATTATTTTGATGTTTTATGTTTATACGGATTTAAAATAGTAAGGAATTTCTAATTTTGTCTAGCAGCTAAAAAGTAATAGTTTCTTGTCCCAATCCTTTCTGCCATTCTTCTTGAGAAGGAACCCTCATTAGTATCTGTTCAATTTTTCTTCTGGTGCTTATTGCTTTGCTTATATTTTTAAATAATGCGATTCTACAAAAGACATTGTGTTTGGATTTCATATTCTTTTAGATAAGAGTTAAGTTCATTTATATTTCATCCCTTGCTGTCTCTCATAACCAAATGTACCTGAATCTGTATTTTCTGTTTCTGCATGGCAAGCTGCAAACTCAACCCAAACAATTAAATCCAAATGTATTCAACTAACTATAGATAATGTCTCTTCGTAACTTCTTTGTAGAAGGTATTGCCATCATTTCTTCTTATCCTGCTCCTTGGGTAAATTTACTAAGGCATTTATTGTTTCCTAACATATTATATGTATATTCTTAATTAGAAGCATTTCCAATTTTTTCAAGTAATTATTTGTTGCTGTTTCTTTTTATTTTAGCATCAGCTAAGAATTGCAATACCCACTTTAACGATTTCATCACCCTTTGAAAAAATTAACATATTAAAAAGAAAATATCAAACAACTTTGAAATACATCCCAGAATAAATGGTATACCATAAAGTTAACAAAAATGACTTAGAGTTCATGGGTTGTTAAAAATTTTATGCTTTATTTCTGCAGGTGGAAATACTAGGAAAAATATACATGTTTCCAGATTCTTGACTGTTTATAGGTATGACATTGATGAGAGAGGAAGTGAAATAACTTTTTTCAGAGTGTCTTCAAACATTACTAAAAACAAAAGTATATGAGAACATACTAAAATATAGTTACCAGGAAGGAAAAACTATTTTAGGATACAATTTTTCTAAATGCTGGGATAAAAATTAAAATTCCTTATTTATGTATTCATGTCATCAATAATTGAACACAAAAGCAATTCTACTATTCTATTAGTATGTATGTATTTATTTTTATTATTTTATTTTTGGACACAGGGTCTGGCTTTTTGCTCTGGGTAGATCAGATCATAGCTCATTGAACTCTGGAGCTCAAGCAATCCTCCTGCGTGCACCACCACATCTAGGTAATTTTTCTACTTTTTATAGAGAAGAGGAATCACTATGTTGCTAAAGCTGGTCTTAAACTCCTAGTCTCAAGTGATCCTCTCACCTCTTCCTACCCCAACACTTGGCCAACTCTTTCATTTTAGTAGCAGTTATCCACTTCCCTAACTCCAGACAGTACTTCCAGTGGGTTTGGAAAACTTCTAAAGATCAGTCCTTAATGTATATTTGCTGTGCTGCCCCAAGAAGTTAGATTCATTATCTCTTCCTATCTTAAAATGTATGGATTTTTCCTTCCATTAGGAGCATTTGGAATCTGATCTGGGCAGGATTTTAAGAAATATCCTGATGGAGCTTATAAACGGTAGCTGGTCTCAGCCCCCCACTCTCCTTCTTACAGGCATCCCTGGACTGGAGGCTGTCCAGATATGGATCTCTATCCCACTGTGTGTCATGTATCTCGTTGCCCTATTAGGAAACTTCACCATCCTCTTTGTTATTAAAACCGCCCCCAGCCTACATGAACCTCAGTACATCTTCCTGTCTATGCTGGCAGCTACAGATTTGGGTCTGTCTGTATCCACTCTACCGACAGTACTCAACGTCTTCCTCCTAAATCGCAGGGAGATCGAGTTCCACTCTTGTCTGACACAGATGTTCTTCATCCACACCTTCTCATGCATGGAGTCAGCCATCCTGCTGGCCATGGCCTTTGACAGATTTGTAGCTATTCGCAACCCACTACACTATACTATCATTTTAACTCCTCCAAGGATTATTCAGATGGGGCTTGGAGCTGTGGTTAGAGGGGTGATGTTGATGGTACCATTGCCAATCCTGCTCAAGCGACTGCCCTTCTGCAAAGATGTTATCCTATCCCACTGTTACTGCTACCACCCTGATGTGATGAAGCTGGCCTGTGGCCCCGTCAGAGTCAACATCATCTATGGGTTGTCCCTTGTGATCTTCTCCTTTGGAATTGACTCCATATTCATAGTTATTTCATACATCTTGATTTTAAATACAGTGCTGGGTATTGCTTCAAAGTATGATCAACGTAAAGCATTGAATACCTGTGTTTCCCACATCTTCACTGTCTTCATCTTTTATGTGCCTCTCATTGTGCTGGCACTTATTCATAGGTTTGGTAAATTCACATCTCCACTTCTCCATGTCACCATGGCCAATCTCTTCCTCTTCTTGACTCCTGTCCTTAACCCCTTGGTTTATAGCCTCAAAACCAAACAGATAAGGTCAGCAATGCATAAAATAATGAAGGGCAGGGAACACTTTCTCAATTAGTCAATATGACCTTAGTGAAAAGTAAGTGACTCCTTTTTCTCCTTTTATCTGTCTGCTTCTCTCTGAAGCATATGTCTTCAGTTCAAGTTTAGTTAGAATTGAAATATTTTTTTCTTATCTCCCAATGAGCTCATGGCATTGTTGGTTTTTTTTAAGAAAAATGTCACTAAATTTGTCACCTTACCATTAGTGAAATGAGAGTATAAGTAGAGATTGGTATGTGGTATGCGTATTTTTTTGTTTTCTTTCTTAAAGAATAATCTGGAATATGTAATAAGTATTTAATATTTATCTTCTGGAAAACTACAATTAACCCAGGATTAGCTAACACAATGAAAAGTAATCATCTAGTTTTATAAATTTTAAACTATGCTTTCAAAGAATCGTCCATAAACTCAGAGAAACATTTAAAAATTAGGATAGGTCAACAGACTTCTTAAGTGTTCATTAGATATTAGAAACTGAAAATTGATCATTCCATAAAATTTGATTTTTTACATTGAAAGTGATCTACCACTCAATGCATGAACAAGTAAACAAACTGTTGTATGTATATACTTATATACACACACACAACAGTATATATACAAGGTCAGACAATAAAGTTTGTGAGCTCATCCTATATAAATTACTGCATACCTCCTTGCTGAATATTACTATAGTCCTTTTGGAAGTACTCTCTTTGGGAAGCTATGTGTGTTTAAAATGATGCAAAATCCAAGATTTCAGGTGCCTTTCCCATGTCTATATTTCTTTGGCACAGCTAGGGCAAATCTTCTCCATTTTATGGCCAGAGGATACATATTGTAAAGCAGAGTACTCCCTCTTCACTGTTTGTGGAGTGTGTGTTTATACTCTTTGCAAACCTAGAGTATACAGTTTGAGGATAGACTAAGAAGAGACATAATTGGAACATGTTGTGGTGTGGAGAGGGAAAAACTGAACATGTAAAAAGAAAGAGCCATGTACTGATATAAGAAAATATAGAGAGGCTATCCTGATTGAACCAATAGTCTAGAAAGGGACAGGGCCTTGACTTTTTACTCTTTCTTCATTGACTAGGATGTAAATTTCACAATTGTGGGATTTTTTTTCTCTTGTTCATAAATGTATTACTAATGTTTTCATAGGGGCCTGGAATTCAGGAGGTGGAACTATGTAAATATGTTGCCTGAATTTAATGAAGTTCATTTTGTTTGCCAAAGTACTAGTATTTTCCCTTGCCTTTTTTCTAACTTTCTTATTGTCATAGTGTTTTTAGAGGCTAATGATAATGTTGTACATTTGCTGAAATCTAGGAATATACAAATAATCCATCAAATTACTTTCAATTTGATGGGAGTCTATTTGGAGAGGCAGAAAATTAAATGCTTAGTATACAATGTATGTCATGATAGAGGTAATATCAGAATCCTATTAAATGTATAAAACAAGCAATTAAATCGTGCTTTGAGGGTCAAGAAAGTTTTACTGGAAGGCGAGGGGGCATGAGGAAAGGAGTAAGAATCCTAACCAAGAGAGTAAAGTGGATTCAGTACATCCAACATGCGTTAGGATATAGGAATAAAACAGAGCATTTTGCTTAAAGAAAGTGCAGGTAGTAGAGTGTCATGAAAGAAGATACACTGGAGAAAGGATGACAAAGGACAACGACATAGAGTGGATATCAGAGCTACAATTAATTAACATTAATTTGCACATCCATGCTATTATTTAGTTAATTTTAATTTTCTTTTGGTCAATTTTATATTTTGTTAGGGCATGAAATTATTGGGCTTGGCAGAGGCTGATATCCACCAACTTAACATTAGGTTCACAATAGTTACGGTTACCATAATGATCTTTCCAGAAATCATTTAATACATCAAAAAAAAGTTATTTGGCAATCACCTATTATTAGTTTATTTAAATGATATTAAAAAGAAGAGTGTTTTATGTTACTGTTTTTTATATTTCATAAATCTCCCTCTCTTTTCTTCTCTGTCTCACATATACACATACACACACACACACACTTCAAACATATGAAATGTAAATGCCTTTTCACATTCTTAAACAATCAGTTCATACAGAAAAGATTCTTATGACACCAGATGTGTGAAGATTTTTCTCCACACATCAAGCAACTTCCAGATAGCTTGTTGAATATCCTCTAACTAAATTCAATTCTGACACATCTATCTAAAAATAGCATCAGATCCTACAGGTTGAAAGTTAAGTCTTGTAAGGTTGTCCCTAGATTCTGTTGACCATTAGACAAGGAAATAAATTATTTTAATTTATGTGTATTATTTGTATAAATATTTTTCTCTATCAAAAACACCTCAAAGTAAATGATAAACACACAAAGAAAAGTGTTGTTTTTATTTATTTAGATTTTTACAGACAAAATTTTCAGCTTACAAGCCATACTAACACAAATAGTATGTGAATCAGGTCAACAATATGTTTTGGTAAATAGAGTTTTAGAGTTAATCAGTCAGCCCCATTTATTTATAAAGTATTTGATTGCTTTCACCTTTTAATAGTGGAGTTATGTCACTGCAACAGACAACAGTGGCTTTCAATTTTGAAAGCTTGGAAATTGAGTGAGCTGAAAAATTGCAGAAACTTCATGATATATACCATGAATAACAAAAGAAAGCCATAAAAATTTGCAGCCATGATTGGTAGGGGGAACTGCAAACCTCTATTACCTGAGAGGTGCCATGAAAAACACTGTAATGCTGTTTTTATTTTTTGAGTTAGAGACTCAGATTTCTCCATAAAACTAATCAAACAACACAGCTCAACAAGTTTTTTTTTTCTCTCTTCTACAACCAATGCTTTTCTCCTGCAATGTCTGGGTAATGTGCCTGAGCGTACAGAAACTACTTTCCCTCAAACTATTGTCTCTGTTTATGTTTAGTCACTTCTCATCATGACTTAAAATGTAGAAAAGCAAATTATGTAACCAAAATATGTGTACCCATGTAATATTCTGAAATAAAAATTACAAGAAAATGAAAAATAAAATTAAAAAACATTTAAATAACAATAAAAAGAAACTAGGAAGTAGAAATAGAGTTCAACCTCTGGCAAGCTGACCTACAGTCTTTATTGAGCCCTGTGATTGCCTACAGACAGATTTGTTATCAGGACTAGGAATTAAGATTGGTAAATGAACAAAATTCTGCTAATTATTTCAAGAATTAATCTTCAGAGTAAAAATTAGAACCAAAAAATAATGTGTATGCTTTAGAAATATTCCTAAATTCATTTTTATTTTAAAAAGGCTGCCTAAGAACCCTGTTTCATTTAATATTTTTCTCCATTGGTATTGCACATAATAATATACACAACTTAAAAACCTAATATAAAGGTGAATTAATAAAATAACCCTCAAAGAAAATCAGTATAGTTTACTCTCATAAAGTAATATGAGCAGAATTAAAAATTACTAAACAGGGGCAGTGCCTGTGGCTCAGTGGGCAGGGTGCCGGCCCAATATACCAAGCGTGGCAGGTTCATACCCGGCCCTGACCAAACTGCAACAAAAAAATAGCCAGACATTGTGGTGGGCGCCTGTAGTCCAAGCTAATCTGAAGGCTGAGACAAGAGAATTGCCTAAGCCCAGGAGTTGGAGGTTGCTGTGAGCTGTGATGCCATGGCACTCTACCAATGGCAATAAAGTGAGACTCTGTCTCTTAAAAAAAAAAAAAAAAGTCAGAAAGAAAGAAAGGAAAGATGCAATTATATAAGTTAACAACTAACAACATCTTAGATGTTGTATGAGAAATTGAAGTGGGAAAGATAAGTATAAAAAGTCTCAACCAAAAAAGGGAAAACAGGAGAAAAATTAAAAATAAAGAGACAATAAAAGGGGCTAAAAAACTGTAACAGAAATGGAAGGACATTGTAGTAGTTTGTCTTTATCAATAATAAAATTAAGTATAAATAACCTAAGTTATCAAATTAAAAAACAAAGTTGAGGAACAGATGAAAAGAGTCAGCTATATATTACCTAAAAGGCACTAATTTCATCTTATAAAGACATTAAAAATCTAAAAGTAAAGAAGTGTTTTCTGTTGTTTTTTTTTTAATTTAATTTTAGATTAATGTGAGGGTACAAATAATTCAGTTGCAATGTTTGCATTTGTTAGGAAGAGTCCCTGTCACAGTGGTGCCCCTTACCCAGAAAGTGTGCCATATACCCTTACACTGTGCCCATTAAGTGGGAACATACCCATGACCTTCCTTCCCTTTCCCTCCCTCATATGAATTAAATTGGGTTTTTCTGTTATATGGGCATGTAGTAGGTCATCTACTGGCTTCACGTTAATATTGAGTACATTGAATATTTGCTTTTCCATTCTTGTGATACTAGATAAAAAATAATCTATGCAAAGAAAAATCAAAAAGAGTAGTTATATCCATATCAGATGAATCAGACTTTATTTTTTATTTATTTTTTTTTCATTTCTTTATTTTTTATTGATGGGGATTCATTGAGGGTACAATAAGCCAGGAAACACTGATTGCATTTTTTAGGAAAAGTCCCTCTTACAATCGTGTCTTGCCCCCAAAAGGTGTGGCACATACCAAAGCCCCACTCCCCTCCCTCCTTCCCTCTCTTTGCTCTTCCTTTCTGATTTCATTTCTTTTTTTTTTTTTTTAAGCAGGAACTCAACTTTATTGCACCAAGGAGCCGCTTGTATAGAGCATAGAGCGTGGGGAAGGGGCAGGGAAAGAAGGCGGGGAGGAGGTGCGTGACAGGGTTGGGCCAATGGCATGGTACCACATTGGCTGTATCTAGGTAGAGGCAGTTTCAGGCCGGGCCTTGCTGAGTCATTGCTACACGGAAGTAGCTCAATGGATCTACTTCTAGTCAGGCTCAGGAAGTTGCACTAGGCCTCAGGCACATGGCAGGGCCCAACAATTCCCTCTTTTGTTTTTTGTATGGTAGAAAAACATAGCCCCTGTCTTAGGTTGCCTGCTCTTGCAGTTTCAGTCTTACCCGTCATGGGGATACAAACATCAATGGTTTGGTCCCTGTCTTAGGTTGACTGAATGCAGAGTGATCTTACCC
>CAUYPK010100357.1:0-10223 GCA_963574355.1 Loris lydekkerianus | reverse complement strand
GGCAACAGCCCAAGGCTCCAGTGTGCCAAAACTGTCTCACTCTGCCCCTAAGGATTAGGGCTGTGAGGCAGTTCAGTCCCCACCTTTAAGCTGCTCAGTCACTAGGTTACTTTGTCCCACCCGTTCCTTGCTCTGGGACCCAGAGGGCAGAGCTTGCCGGAGCAGTTTTTCACACAATGGCTTTCACTGAGCCCAGCTCAGTGGCTCATTTTGGGGCCCCAGACAATGCTCAAAGTTCTCCACACTTTTGCTCAAGCTCTTCCCAAGGCATCTCAACTGAGCGCCAAGTCCAAGAACACCAAAACAGTTCACAGGTAAGGCCTTTTCAGTTTTCAGTCTCACTGCTGCTGGTACTCACGGTTGCCAGCGTTATTAGTTCGATCGAACACACACAGCCACTTGCCAGTTTTTCACTGTTTTTGTCCTCCTCCTGGGGTTCAGAAGTCCCTTGCTGGCTCCCTGTATCCTCAAAGGGATGATCATAGGCAGATCCCACTGGCCAGACATGTCTGGAGTCTTTTCTCCCCAAACTCGCCATGCCCAGTTGCAGGGAAGCTGTTACTCAGCCACCATCTTTAATCCCTTAATTCTATTCTTTTTATCAATATTCCCTTTCACTCAATCCCTCTCCTTTCCATTTTTCAAAGTCTTTTTTCACTTCTTGCTCTTCAATCTTGTCATCCTTCTGCTCCTGTACCAAAAGGACTCATTGAAACCTTAGGCCACAGGCATGGTGACTTAAACAGCTAGAGGAAGTGAAAGAAAAATTAGGGCAAGGAAACAGATAAAAGAAAACACTCATGGAGAAGAATCAGCAGAAAAATCCTGGCAACATGAAATATCAATCCAGAGCAACCCCCCAAGGGACCATGAGGTAGCTACTGTAGAGGATTCCACCTATTAAAAAAAAATGTTAGAAATGACAGAAGGGAAATTTAGGATACAGATGATGAAAACAATGAAGGAAATTGCTGAGAAAGTGGAAAATAACCAAAAAGAAATACAAAAACAGAATCAAATAAGAGATGAATGATATGAAGAATATAGAAAGAATATAGCAGAGCTGAAGGAATTGAAACAGTCAATTACAGAAATTAAAGATGCACTAGAAAGTATAAACAATACATTAGATCATGAAGAAGAAAGAATCTCAGAGGTAGAGGACAGAGCTCTTGAGATAATTCAGACAGTTAAAGAGGCAGAAAAGAAGAGCGATAAAGCAGAACATTCAATGACAGAATTATGGGACATAATGAAGCATTCAAACATATGAGTTATAGTTATCCCAGAAGGGTAAGAAGTATGCTCCCAGAGGAATGGAAGCCAAATGAAAACTTTCCAAATATCACCAAAGATTCTGATACACTCCTTTCAAATGGATATTGGACCTCAGGTCACCTCGACTGTAATACAGCTTCTCCAAGACACATTGTGATTAACACGTCTAAAGTCAAGACAGAAGAAAAGACTTTGTAAGCTGCCAGGATTGAGCTGCCAGGATTTGTCCTACAGGGGCAAATCCATCAGGATGACTGCAGACTTCTCTAATGAAACTTTTCAAGCAAGAAGACAATGGTCATCTACCTTTAATCTACTTAAACAGAACAATTTACAGCCCAGAATTCTATATCTTGCTAAGCTAAACTTTAAAATTGACAGAGAAATCAAATCTCTTACTGATATTGAAACATTGAGGAAATTTGCCACAAGACCAGCTCTACAGAAAATACTTCAACCTGTTCTACACACTGACCATCAAAATGGACCACTATCAAAGTGAGCAACCAGAAACTAAAGAACAGAACCACCTTCCACAATGATGCAAAAGACAAAGACAACACTAAGCATGGACTTTCACAAAATAAGATAAGTAAACTACTAGCACACTTATCAATTATCTCAATAAATGTTAATGGCTTGAATTCCCCCCTAAAGAGGCATATATTGGCTGATTTGTTTAAAAAACACAAGCTATCCATTTGCTGTCTGCAGGAAACACACCTAGCCTCTAAAGACAAACTTAAACTCAGAGTTAAGAATTGGAAGACAATTTTTCAGGCAAACAGAATTCAGAAGAAAAGAAGGGTTGCAATCTTATTTTCAGATACATGTGGATTTAAAGCAAATAAAGTCAAAAAAGACAAAGATGGTCACCTCAGATTGGTCAAGGGAAAAATACAACAATAAGACATTTAAATTCTAAATATTTAAGCACACCCAACTTGAATGCTCCCAGATTCTTGAAACAGACTTTAATTAGTCTGAGCCACATGATATCCTATACCATAATAACAGGGGACTTTAACACTCCTCTTACAGAGCTGGACAGAATCTCTAAACAGAACTTAAACAAAGACGCAATGGGCATGATTGATGTATATAGAACACTCCATCCCAAAGCTATAGAATATACATTTTTCTCATTGGCCCATGAAACATTCTCCAAAATTGATTATATCCTAGGACACAAAACAAACCTCAACAGAATCAAAAGAATTGAAATTTTACCTTGTATCTTCTCAGAACACAAGGTACTAAAAGTGGAACTCAACTCCAACACTAATGTTCAACCCCACACAAAGGCATGGAAATTAAATAACCTTATGCTGAACGACAGTAGGTGCAGGAAGTAATAAAAGAGGAAATCAATAACTTCTTTGAGAATAACAATGAAGACAGAAGCTACCAAAACCTGTGGGATACAGCAAAAGCAGTCCTGAGAGGAAAAATTATTGCTTAGATGCCTACATTCAAAAAACAGAAAGAGAGCACATCAACAAACTCAGAAGCCATCTTATGAAATTTGAAAATGAAGAACAAGCTAAACCTAAGCCCAGCAGAAGAAAAGAAATATCCAAAATTAAATCAGAGAATAATCAAATGGAAAACAAAAGAAGCATTCAAAAATTAATGAAACAAGGAGTGGGTTTTTGGACAAAATAAATAAAATAGATAAATCTTTGGCCAGCCTAACTAGAAATACAAAAATAAAATCTCTAGTAACCTCAACCAGAAATGATAAAGGAGAAATAACAAATGATGCCACAGAGATACAAGAGATCATCTCTGAATACTACCAGAAACTCTATGCCCAGAAATTTGACAATGTGAAGAAAATGGATCAATATTTGGAATCACACCCTCTCCCTAGACTTAACCAGGAAGACATAGATGTACTGAACAGACTAATTTCAAGCACTGAGATAAAAGAAACAATAAGAAATCTCCCAACAACAACAACAAAAAGAATGCCCTGGTCCGGATGCCCTTGCACCAGACTGCTACCAACCCTCAAATAAGAGCTTATTTCCATATTGCAGAAATTATTCCAGAAAGTTGAGGAAGGAAACTTCCCCCAAAACATTCTACGAAGTAAACATCACCCTGATACCAAAACCAGGAAAAGACCCAACTAAAAAGAACTTCAGACCAATTTCACTAATAAATATAGATGCAAAAATTTTCAACAAAATTCTAGCCAATAGATTACAGCTTATCATCAAAAAAGTCACACATCATGATCAAGTAGGTTTCGTCGCAGGGATGCAAGTCTGGTTTAACATATGCCAACTCCATAATCGTTATTCACCATATCAACAGAAGCAAAAACAAGGACCATATGATCCTCTTAATAGATACTGAAAATGCATTTGATAAAATCCAGCATCCTTTTCTAATTAGAACACTGAAGAGTATAGACATATATGGAACATTTCTTAAACTGATTGAAGCTAACTATAACAAACCCACAGCTAATATTTTACTGAATGGAGTAAAACTGAAAGCTTTTCCTCTTAAAACTGGAACAAGACAAGGTTGTCCTCTGTCTCCATTACTATCCAACATAGTGCTGGATGTTCTAGCCAAAACATTTAGGCAAGAGAGGGACATAAAGGGTATCCAAATGGGACCAGAGGAGGTCAAACTTTCCCTCTTTGCTGACAATATGATCTTGTACTTAGAGAGCCCCAATCTCAACCACAAGAATCCTGGAAGTCATCAAAAAATACAGTCATGCCTCAGGATATAAAATCAATATCCACAATTCAGTAGTATCCTTTTTTTTCTTATTATGTCATTTGTACATAGATCAAAAAGACATTTATGCCATTATGGGATTCAATGTGTCGATTATTTGTACAAATTGAAATGCTTACATCCTACTAATCAAAATAGCCTTTATCTCATTTACCCACTTACAGCAATAAGGCATTTGTGTTCTACACCTGATAGATCTGACTTGTACTTGCAATGTGCTCCTTAGGTGTGGTCCCCCTACTATTCCTCCGTCTATCAACCCACACACTCCTCTCCCCTCTCCCCTCTCCCTCCCCCTTCCTCCTTCATCCTAGGCTAAAGTTGTGTTTCATTTTTCATATGCAAGTGTGAGTAATTATAAATTGGTTTCACAGTAGTACTGAGTACACTGGATTTTTTTTTCCATCCCTGAGATATTTTACTAAGAAGAATATTTTCCAGCTCCATCCAGGTAAACATAAAAAAGGTAAAGTCTCCATTTTTTTTAATGCTGCATAGTATTCTATGGTATACATATACCATAATTTATTAATCCATTCATGGGAGAATGGGCACTTGGGCTTCTTTCATGACTTGGAAATTATGAATTGAGCTGCAATGAACAATTTGGTGCAAATATCTTTATTGTCAAATGATTTTTGGTCCTTTGGATATGCACCTAGAAGAGGAATTGCAGGATCAAATGGCAGATCTACATTTAGATCCCTGAGTGTTCTCCAAACTTCCTTCCAAAAGGAACGTACTAGCTAGCATTCCCACCAGCAGTGCAAAAGGGCTCCCTTTTCTCCACATCCACACCAACATTTGTAGTTTTTGGATTTTGTGATGTGGGCAACTCTTACTGGAGTTAGCTAGTATCTCAGAGTAGTTATGGTTTGCATTTCTCTTATGATTAAAGATGATGAACATGAAACTATAAAAATTCTTAGAGAGAGTGCAGGAAAAACGCCTGAAAAAATTGGCCTGTGAGAATACTTTATGAGGAGGACACCCTGGGCAATTGAAGCAACATCAAAAATGCATTACTGTGATATGATCAAATTAAAAAGCTTCTGCACCGCCAAGAACACACTAAGTAAAGAAAATAGGCAGCCCTCAGAATGGGGGAGGATTTTTGCAAATTATACTTCTGACAAAGGTCTAATCCGTAGAGAACTCAAACTTATTACTAAGAAAAAAACAAGTGATCCCATTTCATTGTGGGCAAGAGACAGGAACAGAAGTTTCTCTGAAGAAGACAGGTGCATGGTACACAGTAGTAGCTTTTGTACAAAACAAAAACAGCCAAGATGAGAGGACACAACTCCCTTCACCATAGTTTCAAAGAAAATGAAATACCTCGGAATATACCTAACAAACGAGGTGAAGGACCTCTATTATGAAAATTATGAAAACCTAAGAAAAGAATTAGCAGAGGAGATTAACAAATGAAAGAACAAACCATGCTCATGGCTGGGAAGGATCAACATTGTTAAAATGTCTATACTTCCCAAAGCAATCTACAGGTTCAATGCCATTTGTACTAAAATACCAAAATCATACTTTCAATACTGGGAAAAAAATTATTCTTCGTTTTGCATGGAACCAGAAAAAAAAAAAAAAAAAACATATAGCTAAGGCAGTTCTTAGTAACAAAAACAAAGCTGGGGGCATCAGCATACCAGATTTGAGGCTGTACGGCCATAGTGGTCAAGACAGCATGGTACTGGCACAAAAATAGTGGCATAGACATTTGGAATTGAATAGAAAACCAGAAAATGAAACTAACATCCTACAACCACCTAATCTTTGATAAACCAAACAAGAACATACACTGGGGGAAAGACTCCCTATTCAATAAACATTACTAGGAGAACTAGATATCCACCTATAAAAGACTGAAACTGGAGCCGTACCTTTCTCTACTCACAAAAATTGATTCAAGATGGATAAAAAACTTAAGTTTAAGGCATAAAACAATAAAAATCCTCAAAGAAAGCATAGGAAAACCACTGGAAGATGCCAGTCTTGGGAAAGACTTTATTAAGAAGACTTCCATGGCAATTGCAACAACAAAAATAAACAAATGTGATTTAATTAAACTCAAAAGCTTCTGTACAGCTAAGGAGACAACAACCAAAGCAAATAGATAACCTACACAACAGGAAAAAATATTTGCATATTTTGAATCAGACAAAAGCTTGCTAACTAGGATCTATAGAGAACTCAAATTAATCTACTTAAAAAAAGTCAACAATCCTACGTATCAATGGGCAAGAGAGATGAATAGAACCTTCTCTAAAAGAGACAGATGAATGACTAAAAAAAAAAAAAATGAAAAAATGTTCATTGTCCCTAATTATTAGAGAAATGCAAATCAAAACCACCCCAAAATATCATCTAACCCCAGCTAGAATGGCCCAGATCACAAGATCTGAAAACTGCAGATGCTGTCATGGATGTGGAGAGAAAGGAACACTGTTAACATTGCTGGTGGGACTGCAAACTAATACAACCTTTTTGGAAGGAAATATGGAGAACCCTCAAAGAACTCAAGCCAGACCTCCCATTTGATCCTGTAATCCCATTACTGGGCATCTACCCAGAAGGAAAAAAATTATTGTATCATAAGAAAACTTGCACTAGATTGTTCATCACAGCTCAATTTACAATCGCCAATATGTGGAAACAGCCTAAACGCTCACCAACCCAGGAATGGATTAATAAGCTGTAGTATATGTATATCATGGAATACTACTCAGCCATTAAAAAAGATGGAGACCTTACATCCTTTGTATTAACCTGGATGGAAGTTGAACACATTATTCTTAGTAAACATCACGAGGATGGAGAAGCATGAATCCTATGTATTGAATTTTGAGATGAGGACAATTAATAACCTAGTACACCGTGGATGGTGGGGGACAGGGAGAGCAGAGAGAGAGAGAAGGCGGGCGGGGTGAGGGAAAGGAAGAGCAGAGAGAGGAAAGGAGGGAGGGGGTGGGGTCTCGGTGTGTGAAACACCTTTTGGGGGCAAGACACAATTGTATGAGAGACTTTACATAACAAATGAAATCAGTGTAACCTGGTTTCTTGACCCTCAATTAATCCCCAACAGCAAAAAAAAAAAAAAAAAAAAAAAGAATACTAATTTTTTCATTTTGTGAACATTGGGCTTGAAAGTAATAACTTATAGATACTTGTAGTTGACTGGTAAATGTTTTCATTCTCTTACCCTGAACCCAACCTTGACTTAATCCTTGTCAATGTAAGAAAGTCAGAAATCCACAAACGCATTCAATGTGGTTGAGGTCATGCAGAAGCCAGATGAAAGCCCTGGGGATTTCTATGAAAGACTGTGTGACACATACAGACTAGCCAAACCATTTTATCAAGTTACAAATGTGGGGGGCGGAGACAAAGGGCCAATTGAGTACAAATCTGACTAACCAAAAGCCTTAAAAACTCTAAAGGAATAACTTCAGGCAGCCCTGGTGCTAGGCCTCCCTGACTTGGTCAAGCCCTTTGAACTGTATGTATCAGAATGAAATAGAACAGCTGAGGGAATGCTCACCTCTAATGTGGAATCCCAGGCAAGACTAGTTACTTGTCACTCTAAGCAACTTCACGGGGTCTCAAAAGGATGGCCTTTATACCTAAGAATACTTACACACACTACCATGCTGGTGCAAGAGGCTGTTAATTTTACTTTGGGACAAAACTCAAGAGTCTAGGTATTATACGAGTGGTCACTCTTATGACCACCAAAGGGCACCATTAGTTGACCAACTCGTACTTCACTAAATATGAAAGCCTACTGTGTAACAATCTGAGGTTGCTTATAGAGGTTGTATGCATGAAGCATGCACTTAGGATAGAAAGAAAAAAAATTAAGAAGCTTCTGAGGAAATACTTCTACACTCCCCTGTTGACCACCCTTGCAAAGACAGTCAGGCAGCATTGTGTGACATGCAACCAACACAATGCTAAACAGGAACCATCCCTGTCGCCTGAAATTCAGTCCTACAGGGAAGCCCCCTTTTGAAGATGTGCAAATGGACTATACTGTGTTGTCCAGATGTGAAGGCAACTAGAACTTACCAATTTTGGCCTGCACGTACTTGGAATAGGTGAAAGCCTTCCCCACAAGGCCAGAAGTAGTAAAACTGATGCCCAGAGAAATAATCCCACACTTACAGTTGCCACTCCAGATTGGATCTGACAATGGACCGGCCTCTGTAACAGAGATAGTGCAAATATGTCAGCTAAAGCCTTGAATATCATCTGGAAACTACATGTCAGATCAGAAATACCTCTGTACCTTAGATTTTATAGAAAACTGGTATGAAGTCAAATGTGAAAAGTGAAAATGTATGATAGAAGGCACCCGAGACAGTGAGGACTGCAGTAAAAGAAGTATCATGCTTAAAAAAAGAATAATGAAGACAGATTGCTCTGTGGATCAGTGTAACCCCTGGAGCTAGTCTTACAAATTAATAACCAAGTAAAAGTCATACAAGGCACAGTAAAGAAAAACCTAGATTGTTGGCCCATGTCCTGGTGCAGCCCTCAAAACCTCTAAAGGGACTGGTTTTCAACCCTTAGAGACTGGAAGTAGTCATCACCAGAGTTTGCTTAATTATTCTCTATCTCCTCCCATGAGTAGTTAAGGCTATATGCTGGATAATTGGGAATGAAGTAAAAAATAAAAAAAAAAAAAAAAAAAAAAAAAAAACAGTATCACACTGTTCTATATGAAACACTACTGGCTCATGAACGAGCAAGCTGATAATGAAACCCCAAATTAAAATATATATGGAATCTGAAGGGGGGAGGAATAAGAGGGTACCTGGAAAAATTAAAGTCTAAGAGAACAGAGGTCTTCTCAAGGAGACCCAAAGGATATACCTGCAAGGTCCTCCCTGTGGTGACTCAGCTCTTAGGAATTTATAAACTTAACTTCCTGGGACCTGGAGTCTGATGCTTGCTTCTGCTTCTGTGAAAGCCCATAGTTCTGTAAAAGCTGGAGCCTGCTTCTCCAACTTGATTCAAACTGACCATTGAGAAATGTACCCATGAGCTGGAATTTTTTGACTGAGGATAAAAAGGAGAAGACTGAGCCAGTCAGGGAGTGCAGCCATTTTGAATTGTTCTGTGCCACTGTTCTGCTGACTGAAATAAAGCCTTTCCTTTTTTAATCACGAGATTTGGGTGCTAGTTCTCTGCTTTGGGCCTCGTCTTCCTATAACACTCTGAGTTCATTTTAGTCTGATTTTTCTCCTTCTGGACAGGAGCCTCTGGTGAAAGCTGCGTCTAGTCAGCCATCTTTACCCCTTTCCAAATAAATATCTTTATCTTTTAATAACCTTTTCTGTTTGTTATCTAGGTTGACACTAGGGAACAGAACCCCAAACCCCACACCCCTGGATACAGATCCCTCAAACAACTAAGAGACCTCACCCCCCAGGACACAGTTCCTTCAACAGTCCAGAAGCCTTACACTTCCCCCTGCAGATTAAACCTTTTTGTTCTGTAAGGCTAACAGGCAGTCTAGGCAGCATGGCTGCTATTTCCCCTCCCCCAGCCAGCAGCATGGGAACATGGGGGCATGGAGGAAGCTTTCTCAAGATTCTGTCTATCCTTCCTATAAGAGTTTGATGGAATTCCTAGTAAAAACTGGCAAAATGGTGGGAATTGCTCTATGACAGTAGTCCCTAAAAGTTTTGCACTGTCTCCCTAGAGTATGTTTGGCCTCCAGAAATTCATCAATATTTAGAGTTTAAAATTTCTATCAGCTCATGTAGCATTGACCAGGCTTCAACACCAGGTAATCAAATGCTCTTGTCCTGTGTCACACTGCAGGTACTTGTCACTCTAGATTCCAGGATGGTCATCTGTCCTTTGATCTCAGTTCTATGATGATTTGTTACAGTTGTTAATTTGCTCCCCACCCAGTTTCTTGCTTTTTGTAAGGATAGAAGTTTGTTTTCTTTAGTTTTTTACTTGTCTGTGTCAAAACCAAAAGGCTTTTTATTTCTTTTTGATCTTAAAAACTTTCCTTATAATAGGGCTGAGTACATTGGATACTTTTTCTTCCATTCTTGAGATACTTTACTAAGAAGAATATGTTCCAGCTCCATCCATGCAAACATGAAAGAGGTAAAGTCTCCATCTTTCTTTAAGGTTGCATAATATTCCATGGTATA
>CAUYPK010100356.1:0-29955 GCA_963574355.1 Loris lydekkerianus | reverse complement strand
CATGGAATATTATGCAGCCTTAAAGAAAGATGGAGACTTTACCTCTTTCATGTTTACATGGATGGAGCTGGAACATATTCTTCTTAGTAAAGTATCTGAAAAATGGAAGAAAAAGTGTCCAATGTACTCAGCCCTACTATGAAACCAAGTTACAGCTTTCATATGAAGGCTATAACCCAATTATAGCCCAAAAATATGGGGAAAGGGGAGAGTGAGGGGAGGGGAGTGGGGACGAGGGGTGGAGGGAGAGTAATTGGTGGGACCACACCTACGGTGCATCTCACAAAGGTACATGTGAAATTTACTAGGTGTAGAATATAAATGTCTTAACACAATAACTAAGAAAATGCCATGAAGGCTACGTTAACTAGTTTGATGAAAACATTTCAAATTGTATATAAAACCAGCACATTGTATGCCATGATTGCATTAATGTATACAGCTATGATTTAATTAAAAGAAATTTAAAAATTAAAAAAAAAAAAATAAGCCAGACATCGTCAGGCCTGTTGTGGAAAGCAAGATCCAGATACTTGCTTAACGTTTCCACACAGAGATTCCTCCTCTGCCTTTGGGGAAATTTATATACGTATTTCAGCCAAGAAGTCGGGAAAATAGGAAAAGTATAAATCTATGAATCATGACTGCAAAGTAAAGTTTCATGATAAATAGAAAGACATTGTGGATTTTCAGGAATCCACTGATACCAGCTCAAAAACCAGAGCATTATGGCAAAGAGTCTCAGGTTCAGATGAACAGTTACAGAAACCAACAAGGAGAAGACTGAATTCAATCAGCCGGTCCAGCTCTTGGCCTGCGGTAAATATGTGTTTGTGGAATACTCTGACATAAGATTATAAACTAATCTAACCTTAGCCAGGCATGGTGGCTCACATCTGTGATCCTAGCACTCTGGGAGGCCGAGGCAGGTGGATCACTTGAGCTCAGAAGTTGGAGACCAGCCTGAGCAAGAAGGAGACCCTGTCTCTCCTAAAAATAGAAAAGCTAGCCAGGCGTTAAGGCAGGTGCCTGTAGTCCCAGCTACTCAGGAGGCTGAGGCAGGAGGGTAGCTTGAGCCCAGGAGTGTGAGGTTGCTGTGAACTATGGCTCAAAAAACTCAAGAAACTGATCCAACAACTGAATTAGCAAAAGGAGTATCAATTTTAATGGCAAAACCAAAATCAAGGTAAGCAGACAAAATATTTTATTGTCTTTAAAATAAATTAATCTCATAAGAAGGAAAATGTGCTCTAAACCCCAATTTGCAGGTGCTTTTGGAAACACTGTTAGCAATTCAATCAACATCAGTGCAAATGGAACAATTTTTTTTTGCATTTATAATGTTTGTCATGAAAAAAGGATAAAGACTAGAGCAGAGAACAGTGTTTTGTAGGTCTTAATTTTTTTTTAATGATACCTTTTGGGAATTAAATTTTATGGCATTGTTTTTCAAGTTTTAAGTGATTTTTATGTGGCATTGATTTTGTCTTAGTATTTCCTTTTAAAATATTTTCTGTTATCAAATATCTACATCAGGTAGATTTTTTTTATTTCTTTGTTATTGGAAAAAATTATGTATAAATATGGGCTTAAGCAAAATAAATTATGACAAAAAATAAAGAGTAACGTGATTTAAGGAATTCCCAAGTTTTCCTTGAAATTCTATTGTTTTGTTTCTGAATACCAAAGATTAATGTTGATAGATAAGAAACTAACTTTAAAAATAAAGATAAAAAATTGTTTAAAAGAAAGGGATAAAAAACAAGTAAACCATGCAAAAATTATTTTGCATGTCTCCTATAAGGAGACAGCGTGACGACATTAACATCATACAAAGTAGACTTCCGGGCAAAGACTATTAGAACAGTGGTTCTCAACCTTCCTAATGCCGCAGCCTTTTTTTTTTTTTTTTAATTTATTTTTATTTTTATTTTATTTTATTATTTTTTTATTAAGTCTTTTGTACACAGATCATTAATACATTTACGCCATTCTCAATGTGTTGATTAGTTGTACAAATTGGAGTTTAAGCTATGTTGATTAGTATGATGTAAGCACGCTGCAGCCTTTTAAAACAGTTTCTGTGGGTTGCGACCACTAGGTTAAGAGATACGTTGTAAGGACATAATTCCCTAATCTTTATGTGTGTGTGTCTGTGTGCGTGCAGGATGGCCATACACCCTATTTTAAATAGCACTCTATTTTAAATTTTAAATTGCACACAAACTTTATGGCCACCTGTATAAACACATATGCACCAAGAAATAAATCCTCCAAGTATGAAGCAAATATGGTAGAATTAAAATGGAAAAAAAGACAAATACAAAATATAGTTGAAGATTTCAGCACTCCTTCCTCCGTCATTAATAGAAAGAGTGTAAAATCTATAAAAATAGAGAAATCCTAAATAACACCATCAATGAAGGAGACTTAATGGACATTTATTATACACTTTTCCCAACAACCGCAAAATACATTTTTTTCTTCAATTGCACATAAAACAGTCACCAAGATACACAACTTCCTGCACTATTAAAAAGTGAAACATTTAAAAGATTGGAATCACATAGTATATATTTCTAATATAATAAAAATTAGTAAGAAAAGAGATATGAAAAGTACCCAAGATTTGAAAAAGAAAATAAGAGAAAATCCCAACCAGTGTGAACAGCTATGAAACTCCAACATGCCATGTTCACCTTAAACACTTACTTTTGGGGCTGGGTGGGAGAGTTCTGAAATAAAAGATATGTGCTTATACCTTAAGAAGCTGCAGTGGGTAGGGCGCCAGCCACATACACCAGGGCTGGCAGGTTCATACACTGGGCCAGCTAAAATCAACAATGACAACTGCAACGTAAGAAATAGCCGGGCGTTGTGGTGGGCACCTGAACAACAATGACAACTGCAACGTAAGAAATAGCCAGGGATTATGGTGGGCACCTGTAGTCCCAGCTACTTGGGAGGCTGAGGTGAGAGAATCACTTAAGCCCAAGAGTCTGAGGTTGCTGTGAGCTGTGACACCACAGCACTCTACTGAGGGTGACCTATCTATCACCCTCAGAGATGAGGGTGACTCTATCTCATAAAAAAAAAAAAAAGGTAAGAAAAGCTGGGAAAATAAAAATAAGTGAAGCCCATGGAAACTGAAATAAATAAATAATAATGAGCAGAAATCAATACAAATAGAAATATGCAAACCGTAAAAAAAGAAATTAACAAAAGTTGCTTAACTAGGTGAATAAAACCTAGAAGCCTCTGAACTGAGATAACAGGTAATAAGAGAAATGAAAAATGGGGTGTCACATAGAGTCCAGTGACCTGGAAAAGATAATAAAGAAATACTGTGAGTAATGTAATGTAAATAATTTCAACAACTTAATAGAAATACAAGGCATTAAAGAGACATAAATTACAAAAATGACACAGGAAGAAATGAAAAATTTAAATAGCCATATGTAAGCAATAACCCCCCAAAAAGTCTTCTGACAATTTATCTGAAAACTACAAATCCAGATTTGGAGTCTTCACTGGTGAATTTTACCAAACAAATACAAAAGTATTTTACCAATACTTTTAAAGAGGTATTGTGGTCTTGCCCTTCGTATGAGAGTTAAATTCTAAAGTCTGCATGGATTCTTGACTACAAGCATCAGAAACCAAATCAGAGTAACTAAAAAACAAAATTACTAAACGGATTTAGAGAAACCTTTCTATCCAGAAAAACTATTGAGCCAGGTTTGGGAAGTGTGTGACTGAAAATGATGTCCCCGCTCACTCCAGAGGGTAACCGTGGTCACATTTCTGTGCCCAGATATTGCCTCCTGTAAGGACACCACCGCAGACCCACTGGCCCTGTCGTTATGTTCCTGGTGCTTCAGAAAATAAAATGTGGATAGTTTTGTTCCCACCACCTTCTGCAGAATAGATTCCTCCCAGTGCCCACTTTGTTGTTTCATTAAAGTTTAGTTCAAACACTCATGTCCTCCTGCTGTCTCTGCCAGGAAAAATGAAGAAGTGTCAGAACATTTTCACCTCTGTATGCAGGTGGCTTTAGCCTCAAAGAAAGCCTCAAACGCTCCCATCCATTAGAGGGACCTCCCATCATAATGGTGTATGCCTGAGAATCCATGTGAGTTAAAAATGAATGTCTCATCAAAATTACCCTTAAAAATCTCTTAAATCATCCATTTGTATATCCATGTACGTGTATGTCAATTTTCAATAAATCCAGCAGGGCCAGCCTTTTCTCCGGGACCACAATAAATCACTGCTATGTAGTTGACTTGCCGTAACAGGCACAGAGCAGAAAATATTTATGTATATTTACGTACTGTCCACCCTAGGCTTCCAGGAGGCTGGTGAGACACTCATGTTACAACCGACTGAGGGAACGCCAACCACCAACCACTCCACTTATGCCTTCCTTTTCCCCTCCCATGCTTCTCCCCACCAACTGCCCAGACTTTCCTTCCCCTCACCTTATAATTCATAAGCAAGGAATTACATGATTGGGCTCAGCTGTTTTGCTGTCACTCTCTGACAGCCGAGGGGCAGAGATTTTATCCACATTTTCTTGCATCACTCTCTTACATCAAGTCTTGGAAGTTTTAGCAAAAAAAAAAATTTGACCTTTTCCTTTTACAGCTGAGCAAAACACACCAGGAATAGGGCTTGTCGAGGGAGGGAGAAGGCGTGTCTAAGCCACACTCAGGTGTGGCCGTGACCGTCGTGCTGGGACGCAGAGTGCCCTTCAGTATCTAAGTTCTAACTTTCAAGAGTCCAGACTTTCTGATGGGGGCTGGCATCTCTCGGCGTGAAGAGTTCTCCAAAGCTATTGTTCTGAATCTGTTCTCTGCTTCCCAGCCCTGTGATAAGAATATCTTAGAAACTGGATTTTTCTATAAAAAACATTTCCCCATGTGGACTGTGTACATTCTGCCTCAAATTCTCCTTGGCAGTTTCACAGTTTAAAAATACTTAAGTTATCTCTTTAACTTTGTTTCTCCTCCTCAGTGTAAAACTTCACTTTTCCCTTGAGCCTTCTTTAGGAGCCCCCTCTGCTCTCTGGGAGCTGCAGGTGCCGTCCACCGCGCTCTTCCTCCCTCTCCTCATCCCTGGATTTTCTCCAGGCCTGTTTGCACCGGCAGCGCCTTTTCCAAACTGGGTGCTTGAATTTTATTCTCTTCAAACCGAGTGCAACGTGTGAAGAAAGCCTTTAAACCACTTTCTTCATGCCCTTTACAAACCCTTAAATTAGATTCCGATATGAAAATCTGAAGTCTGAAACATCTGGATAATAACCCCTAGTCCTGCTTCCCTGGTAACAGATACATCAGCTGGACCACAACTCCATGAGGGCCTTCTGTGGATTAGATATGAAAAAACAAATGGTATGTGGAATAACCTGAGGTTGACCTAAATAAATAATGGTTAGACATTTCTGACACTATTATGATTTTTTTTTTTTCTGGGACTCAGGTGCAGAGGGTTGAGTTAATTGTGGGCCTCAATTTATAGCCTATTGTCACAATTGATCTATGCGACACCCCTTGATTCTGATTTGCCTATTTATTTATTCTCTTTTAACCCCATTCCCCTTGCCCCCATAGGCAGTCATTGCAAAGTGTTTAATGTTCATCAGCCCGTGTTCTCAACAGGTGTGTGTTGCTAGCACGCATGCATTTTAATCTACGTCAATGTGAAGTTCTGTGTTGCTGCATGAGCATGCAATCTATTGCTTTGAATCACTAGAAATTTCCACATGGTATTTATTTTCCCAGAGCTGGACATACCTACACCCAACTCCTACCCTAGACAACTGATACTGGGTCAACATCGGCACTGGGTTCGCTTTGAGAACTTCTTTGAGAGGTGAACCCAGTAGTAGGATTGCTGGGTCATAGAGCATGGTGGCTGCAATGATGTCCCCCCTACCCCCAGACATCCTCTGCAGGACCAAGGGACCCCCAGCTTGTGCCAATGGCTCTCAACTGAGTACCCCTCCAGTGGGCTAAGAGTTTGCCTAACATCCAGGGTCCTGCCTCTGGGCAGCTCTGCAGGGACACCCCAGCCCCAGAGCCCAGGCCTTGTGTATTCTAGCCAACCCCTTCAACTGATTCCACTCCTCTGAGCGTGCTTTCCAGTAAACTTCCTGCATGAGCTGCTTACTCTGGAACAAAGCTGAGTCACGGCCAGTGTGTGTGTTTAATGTGACTCATTGGTCACAGTTGTCCCCCTGAGCAGATGCACCAACAGGCCACAGTTCATCTGCCAGGCTGTCCACCCACCCCTCAGCCTAGCAGACAGGACAGGAAGAGATATGTCTCCCCTCTCATCCCTGCAAACACTTGGGATTTTCTGGTAGTCCAGCTTTTTGCAAATACATTCGATATAAAGTGGTATCATTTTTGTTTTAATTTGCATTTCTCTAATTATTAATGATTTCCAGCCTTTCTGTGTATACTTATTATCTTTGTGAGTTCCACCCCTCTTTTCTAAATTGCAGTTTAACATAATTTTTTTTTTATATTCAGAAAATTAGAGGGTACACATGTTTTGTATGCATACTTTGTTTTTGTACAGATTGAGTCTAAGTTGTAAGTTTACCCTTCATGCAGACAGTTCACTGTGACCAATAGGTGTGGATTTACCCGTCTTTCTTTGTCCTCCCCCCCAGCTTGATTTTCATTGAAATTTACTTCTAAGCTCAGTGCCCATAGCACAGTGGTTACGGCACCAGCCACGCACACCAAGGCTGGTGCGTTCAAACCCAACCCAGGCAGCTAAAACAACAATGACAACTGCAACCAAAAATAGCCGGGGCGTTGCAGCAGGCACCTGTAGTCCCTGCTACTTGGGAGGCCGACACAGGAGAATCACTTAAGCCCAAGAGTTTGAGGTTGCTGTGAGCTGTGACACCACAGCACTCTACCAAGGGCAACATGGTGAAACTCTGTCTCAAAAAAAAAAAAAAAGAAAGGAAGAAAGAAAAATTTACTTCCATATGTGCACTTAAATATTGATCAATCAGTTCCAATTTTGCATTCAGTACAACTATTTGTTTATCCATCTTGTGACACTTCATTTATAAGGATGGTCTCCAGTTCCATCCAGGTTGTCACAAAAGATACTGGCTTTCCTTTTTTATGGCTGAGTAGTACTCCACATTTTATTAATCCGTTCATGTATTGGTGGGCACTTGGGTTGTCCCCTTGTCTTTCTGATTGTGAATTGTGCTGCTATGAGCATTCAAGTGCAGATGTCCTTTTTGTAAAAATGACCTTTTATCCTTTTGGTATATACCCAGGAGTGGGATTGATGGATCAAATAGTAGGTCTACTTGAAGTTCTTTGAGCTATCTACAACTTCCAGGAGAGGTTGTACTACTTTGCACTCCCATTCACATTGTATAAGAGTTCCTTTCTCTTTGCACCCACACGGTCATCTGCTGTTTGGGGACTTTTTAATATGAGCCATTCTCATTAGAGTTAGGCGATACCTCATTGTGGTTTTGATTTACACTTTCCTAGTGATTAGAGATGTTGAACCTTTCTTCACGAGTTAGTTGGCCATTAGTATATCTTCATTTGCAAAGTTTCTGTTCATGTCTTTTCCCCACTTTTTAAGGAGGTTGTTTGGCTGTTTCTTGCTGATTTGTTTGAGTTCTTTGTGGATTCTGGTGATCAGTCCCTTATTAGACATATGGCATGTGAATATTTTCTCCCATTCTCTGGGCTATTTGCTCTTTTGATCTTCTTCTTGGCTGTGCAGAATCTTTTCCATTTTATCAGGTTCCATTTATTTATTTTTGTTGTTGCTATTGCAAAAGGCTTTGCATCTTTGATTTGACCCTCAGCTTGACTTACTGTTGATGTACAATAATCAATGGTAATATTCTGAAATTTAAAAAATAAATAAATGAAAGTTATTCATTTGTGGGCATCGATTTGGTAACCTGGGACTTTGCTGAGTTTATTTATGGATTCCAGTACTCTTTTAGTTGAAACTTTGGGGTTTTCTTATATAAGACCATGTTGTCGGCAAAGAGCAATAGTTTTATTTCTTCTTTTCCAATGTGGACTCATTTGATTTTGTTCTCTTGCCTGATTGCCCTGGCAAGAATTTCCAGCACTACGTGGAATAAAAGGAAAAGTGGGCAACCTTTTCTGGTTCTGGTTTTAAGCAGGAGTGCTTTCAATTTCTCTCCATTCAATACGATGTTGGCTGTAGGTTTCTCTGATTGCTTTGGGGACTTTCTTCATGAGATCTCTGCCTAGGCCGATATCTGTAAGAATCTTTCCAACATCTTCTACTAAAATTCTTACAGCTTTTGGCCTTAGTCTTTTATCCACTGTGAGTTAATTTTGGGGAGTGATGACAGGGGTGGATCCTGTTTTGGTCTTTTACCTGTGGCTATCCAGTTTTCTCAGCATGGTTTATTGAATAGGGATTCTTTCCCCCAGTGTATGTTTGTATGTATTTTGTCAAAAATCAGATGGGAATATGAGGGTGACTTCATCTCTTGGTTCTCTGTTCTAATCCATAAGTCTATGCATCTGTTTTTGTGTTAGGATCATGATGTTTTGGTGACAATAGCCTTGTAGTATAGCTTGACGTCTGGTAATGATTTTTGTAGTTTGAAATTCCACCTGCATTCCTGCTAAACTTGATTTTTCCCCACCTTTATCGAGATACCATTGACAAGTAAAATTTTTAAATCCATGTAAGCAGTTTTTCAGTTAGTTTTGGATTTTTCCGTTCACGTATTTATTTGGTAGATGATCATATCATCTGAAAATGACGATGGTTAAACCTTCCCTTTCTAATTCGTCCTCTGCTTACTTGGCTCTCTTTCAACATCTGGCACCATGGAAAACCCGCACTGTGTTCTAAATATATTTTTTTCAATACCAAAATAATAAATTGCCTTTTGTTGTTAGCTTGCAAACAAGGTTGAGTTGCAACTAGGTGTTACATCTTTCTTTAACTGAAGGCTGCAGAAGGAGAGTGCCCTGAATCCACAGGCATCCACGTGCACCTTTCTGGCTGTTTTTGTGATGCCGCCCCCGAAAGTGTTCCTGTTCTGTTGACTGTTCCCTGGTTACGCCATGACATCTAACCCCAGTTAGGAGTCTAGGCCTTTGGAGCTCTCTTGGGAGCAGGTTCACTTGGTCTTTTATGCTTCTGCCATCATGATGAGAAGTACATGCTTGGAATGAGGAAGATGAGTCCAGCGGGGCTGAGCTGCACAAGCCTGGTCCAGCCAAGATCAAGCCAGCCCAGCTGACTTGCAGGTGTGGCAGCCGGCCCACCTGAAACCAGTGGCACTGCCCAACCGAGATCCACCACCTTCCACATCAGGACACAGACGTGCGCACAAACTAAATGAAGGCTATTGCTGTGTGCACTCAGCTGGTTGTGTTACGTGCTGTGTTACTAGTTATGCAGCAGCTACCAAGGGCACGGGTGTCAATGTGCACATTCCATTTAGTCATTGTTGCAGCCAGTAACTCTCCATCACTCTAGTCACCAAGACTCCTGCCCAGATGCCCCCTCAGTGTCTCAGCCTACAGGACAGTGAGTGACCGTTGTCACCCCCGCACACTACCAGCACAAGTGGAAATACTGCTTAGTGAGGTTTATTGGGATCTTACTTATTTTCCCAGGTTGTGGATATGGTTTAGTACGCTGGGCCGGGGTTGGGGGGCAGGGAGCCCAAGACAGCTGGCCCTTAAACCCTGCCCTCAGAACGGAACTCACAGTACTCCACAAATGTCCCATGTATCTGAAGCTCTTAAATCATAAAAGATTGTGGGCAGAGATCTCATTTGACAACTCAAGGGACAAGAGCTATTTCCAGGAAGGCCCCAGAATTTGTAGGGGTTTTGGTACTAACCATTCATTCTGCCTCAACTTTGGCAAATAGGATTCTGTGCAGGGTGTTGTCAGAGCCTGCAGTTGGAGAGCCCAGCGGCTGCTCTCAGTGGTGAATCATGGTTTTTTGAACTAATTTTTTATTGTTGTCCACTTTATAATTTTTGCTGCTGCGCCGTAGACCCTAGTATCAATTTTAGTTGAAAATGCTGCAAAAACAAAAAGGTAATGCCACTTCCCACACTGTTTCAAAAGGTTTTTAAGTGGAAAAAGGTATTTAGTATTTTTAATAAGCATCTTCAATACTATTGAGTTGGTTTCTTTGTTCATATCACAAGATTAATTATGCTGTCAGACACTTTCAAGGCCTGCTTAACAAAGATTCAGTGATATAATGGTTTGCTTTGCACTGCCTTTTTTTCTGCATAGCAATCACAATCAGCATTAGACAATTTAAAACCCTTTCACCAGCCGGAAGTTCTGAAGAGCCTTTTAATCAACAAAAGTAATTTTGCAAACAACTAGATACAGCATTTTTCATATTAACTAACTTGCATTTAAACTCTGCAGGCTTGATTCTTCCCTGGTCTCTGATTCCAGGAAACTGGGTTATTCCCATGGCCTAGAATCTGAATGTAGGATCATGCCACACTCCTCGCCATGGGTTACCCCTACATTTTCAGGTCCCATCACCCCGATCTGTTTGTTAAAGATGGCATCGGTACTCAGATGCAATTCATCCATTCCAATAATCTGTTAATAGGCTTGGCTTGTTGAATCAGTTAAACATTTTTTTTTAACTTGGTTACTCACAGAGTTTCATCCTGCTATTTTACAAAACTATAATTTGTGTCAGTATGTGGCGTTTTATATAGCTGTTTGGTTTTCCTTTCATTTTTTTTTTTTTTTTTTTTTTTTTTTACTTATTTTATTTGTGAATGCCTTGGTTTGGGAAATTCTTCTAGCACCACCTGTGATGTTTTAAATTTCTTTCTTTTTTTTGATTTCATATTGATATGAGGGTATGAATGTTTAGGTTATATCATTTTCGTTTCTAAAAGTTCAAGTTGTAGTTAAGCCCTTCACCCAGGGGGGTGTGCTGAACACCCTCACGGTGTGCACATTAGGTGAGATCTCATCTAAATTTCCTTTTCTTTTTTTCTTTTTTTTTTTTTAGATTGGCAGTAGCAGAGTTGAAGCTGGACATCTCTGCTCACAGAGTAAGCCGATAAAACTAAAGGTTTGGGGGTTTTGTAATTGAAAGATGGCTTCTTCCGGAGCCATAGCAGAGAGACACATTTTTTTCTTTAAATCAAGCACAATTTTTTAAATGAAACTAACCTATTAATGACACCTTTAAAACATTCGTTTAAAAAAAAAAAAAAAGAGGAGGAAAGAAAAGGCCCAGGCAGCAGCGGTAATTTGTATGGTTGCTGTACATAGTAATTAGTGGCTGCACTGGCGATTCCAGCACCCTAAACCCCCCGTGTGTTTGACACTATTTCAACCCTGGCAAGAAGTGACCCAGAGATCTGGAGCCACAGGACACGAGGAGCAAGTCCTGTCACGAGAAATAACAGGGTCAGAAGACACGACTAATGAAGTCATAGCAACTGGCACCCACAGCCAATCGGAAGAGGCACCAATCTGTAAATGAGGATATAATTAGCAGAAAAAATAACATGCTTTGGTTGAATTCGAGGGGAGCCTGTAATGACTGGATATTGAGAAAGATTCCGAAAGATCAGAGCAAACATTATGCAACAAAGAATACCTAATTAGGGGGAAAAAAAGTGAATATGCCTTAATTAGAGGGAAATATATGATTGAAAGACACGAAGCTGTCTTTTAATATGAATGCGGTAATGAAGGTTAGCATGTATCTCCTGGTTCCGCTTAGCAGAGCACTGTGCGAATTAGGGGGGACGGCTCTGTCTCCTGTCTTTGTAGATGGTGCTTTCTGCAAGGCGGGGGGTGTAAGAGAACCCCCGGCATCCTGGGTCCCTTGGAGTGGAAGGTACATTGTGCCCATAGCACTGGTGGCGACCTGTCTCTGCCCCCAAAGACTGCTGCCTCCTGGAATGTGAACATACCCACGGCTTGTCGTGGTGCTTAAAATGCAGAGAAAGGATCACAGTGTGCAAAAAAAAAGTGTCCGTGAGTCACCATGTAGGCACATAGCGTACCTTTATGCTTCTCTTTTGAATAGATAATTGGCAACGTGTACAATTCATATAGGGAACTAACAGAGCCCTCCTCGCCCTAGACCACCAAACCCAAGGAGGTCTGTCTTGTCACTCCAGACAGGTTCCCGGGGAGTTTTTAGGATCTATGAAAACAGGCAAAGTCTGCTCCTAGGCATCTCAGGACCACAACCAGCTACTAATTTTTCCCTTAACGCACAAATGATGTGTTGTTTTCCATCCTTCTTTCTTTTTTGCCAAACTGTTCTGAGTATTGATTTTCATTTATTTTACACGATTCTTAATCGTCATCATTAGCTATCTGTGCTGTCCACCCCGCCCCCCGCTTAAATATGCCCTGTCAATTTGTCAGCATATTTATAGATTAATTTAAATGTGTTTTTAAATTTATGATCGCATACCTTTGGTATGTTGGTAACATTAAAATACTTATGGTACAGGATTTTTTAATTAAAACTATTCATCAAAAAAAGTCCAGGTAGCAAGCATCTCCTTGTTTGCGGTGGGGGTTCTGGCAGTCAGAGCAAGCAAAGTAATAGGTCAATTAAAAAAATCTAAAGATAGCGTTTTCAAAGACCCAATTGTTTAATAAGCATTTGCCAGCTGATTACTCTTCCCTCCCCCCAAATTAAATTATGAACTTGATTTTTAATTATGGGCATCTGGGCTGTATGTGTCAGGGAAAGAGAGGAAGAGGCTGGGGGTGGGGGTGAGGGGCTGCTCCTGTCCCTGTTTTCTGAAAGTGGGGTTTGCTTCTTGGAGACTGGCAGGCAGGGCGACAGGAACTGTGTTTCAGAAACTGACACCCCGAAACATTGTGAAATTGGCGTGTCTCACTGGGGCCCAGTGCCTGTGGTCTGTCCTGCCGTGCCAGCTTTGCTTGTACCTGGTAAAACCCACAGCCCCACCCTGCCAGACTTCTCTTTAGAGTCTGTTCTTGGAGGGGAGAATGCTTGTCTGGTCTAAGGAGGGCTCTTAGCTGCTGCTACAATGGACTTTCATATGGCAGTCGCTAGATAGGAGAAAGAAAAGAGGTCTCTTCTGTGCTATGCCTGCGCGAGTGGCTGGCTTACTGAGCCCAGGAGAACCACCCAAAACAAGCAGGACATCACTGACTCCTGCAGCCCACGTGGCGCCACTTCTGCAGAGGGTCTGGCCCTGAACAGAAACGCCTGTAATTCATGCGATGAAAAACCCAGACAGCGCCCTAAACAGGAGAACAGGGTTCTGTGCCAATGTCCTGAAAATAACTGGACATTCTGGGGTTTTCAGACTAGGAATGGGGAAAAAGAGACCCTCCATTTCCTTGCACTTGGCCAGGCAGTCAGACTATGCACTTGGTGTTGGGTCCTCAAAATCCCTCCACCTTCCTTATTCCATTATGGATTTGCCTTAATTTTTAGTATTTTCCTCTTATTTTCTGCTGTTTTTTTTTTTTTTTTTTTTTTTTAATAGTTGTCATGGTCCCCAGATCCCAATAATAAATGTAATATTTCCTAAACTTTAAAAATTACATTTCCTAAAAAAGACATGTTTTTTCATCAGTACTCACATTTTCATAATATTTTATATATTTTTTTCTATTTCTCGCTTCTTATAATTTTTTAAATCTACCTTCTTGCTTAGAGTATCCTAGACCCAAGCATGTGAGAATGTTGCTTGCAAACAGAATATGATTTTCTAAACTGGCAAATTACCTGTGATACTTCTCAGGTATCTTTTTTTTTTTTTTTTAGTACTCCACTGACTTTTTTTTGGGGGGGTCAAAATTTTAGCAAGAGGACTGAATGTCAGTCAGTTTCAAAACGAACAACTTAAATAATGAAATGGTTTTCATTTTTCAGCAATCTAACATTAATTAGATCATGTCAAATTTATTTCATGTCAGACATTAGAAAAATGAGACAGTTTTACAACATTACCAGTGGCGTCGTGAATGGGTTGTCTGGATGGATGCAGAAACCCTGGGGACGTTACCCACTAGGTCTCCTCCTTGGGTGAGGACCCTGCCTGGGTATTCTGGGAGCAGAATTGTTTATGCATAAACAGACCCAGTGGCCTATAGGAAAGCTGTTTCATGCACACCTTTGCTGTCCCCTCCCTGATTTATTTCTGACGTGAGCCTTTATCAAAATGTCCCCACTGACAAGCGGGGGCAAAGGCAGTTAAAAATAGAGATAGCTAATGGGGCAGGGTTGCTTTGGAATTGGACCAAATCTTCCTTTTATCAGACTTTGAATGCTAAATGAATCACTCAGATTTATATGGAGGTGGAAGCTCCATAAGGTCCGGATCGGGGCAAAATAGGGTTACAATTCAATAAAAAGTGTGGCAATGCTTTATTGACTAATGAACCCACGGAGCCGCTGACTGCTGTATTTTACTGTCGCAGACCATAACTGCCTGGCAATTACCCCGTGAGTGTTTGCTAAAGACGCGCCTGTCTTTTTCTCCCAGATCTGGAAGCAGGTTGAGCAGCAGAGAGACGCTCCGGAAAAGCAGGTCGCACACCTCTTCCAGGTCTTGTGGGGCTGGAAGCCAGGCACCAATAATAACCGTGCAAGCAAGTTGATGCAGCTATTTTTAAATAAGCTGTTATTATTGACTAACAGAGGTTGTCGTGGGTGGGATGACAAAGCCTCAGGAGCCCGGAGTTGCTGTGACGACTTCCACCAGAGGGCTCGTTAATGAGAGGCGGCTCAGTGCGGAGCTGAGCACTGCCACCATCCTTCCTGCTCCATCCTCTCTGGAGGAGACCTGAGCCCCTGTGCTCCGGCTGGGACCCCCTCAGCCCTGCCATTCCCCAAACATTTTGCCTATGAGTCTGAGTTATCAGGTAAGGCCAGGAGCCCAGGACTTACAGTGGCAGACAGGGTGGCCGTTTTCCAATAACCAGGGATTTTTAATATAAAAAAAAAAAAAAAAATAGAGGGTGGTGGGTTCAAACCTGTCCTGGGCCAGCTAAAACAACAATGACAACTGCAACAAAAATAATGGCTGGGTGTTATGGCAGGTGCCTACAATCCCAGCTACTTGAGAGGCTGAGGCAAGAGAATCGCTTAAGCCCAAGAGTTGGAGGTTGCTGTGTGCTATGACGCCATGGCACTCTACCCAGGGGGACAGCTTGAGACTCTGTCTCAAAAAAAAGAAGAATGGAGTGGCCACCACTGTAGGTGGCTCTGCTCCCACCACACACAGGCCACACGTGCCCTAATGCATGAGTTAGCACCATTGCTCGGGGACTGTTCACGCACTTGCACACACATGGAGTGATTCTTCCAATCCTGCTGAGTTTATTTAGAATGAACTTCAGTTTAGGAAAGTCCAATGTGTGTGGTACTTACTGAAGCTGCTTTGTGATGTAAGAGGCACCTGGCCACTCTAGTGAGGCACCATCAGCATAAAGGCTTCTGCAGTGCCGGACTCTGGAAGCTGGACCAGAGAGGACCAACTGAGCCATGTGGGATGAGCCAGCTCCACCCTTGCCCCGACTCCCTGGGTCTCCCTAGGTCTAAATACTGCCTAACAGCCAGATGGCCAGGGAGGTGCTGGGGAGAAAACACTGGCTCTGGTGGATTATTTAGGGTAAAGGGCTAGTTGCAGACTTGATTCAGAAAGTACGGTTTCATGGTAATCTTTTTTAAAGCAAGGAAACATACTGAACATATTTGCATGTTAGTAAATGTGTGCAAATGATCTAGAAAGAAGTACATCACCCCAAGAATAATGCTTGATTGCATTGCCGTGCTAGCCCCGTGCCAGGCACTTTTCTAAATATTTTGCGTATGTGAACATGACTCAGGTGCTCAGAACCATCTCATGGGGAAGTTGCTGTCTGATCTCCATTTTACAGAGGGGGGATTGGAGTGCAGAGAGGTGAAGTCACTCGTGCAAACTCACACCTTACAAAGCCGCAGACAGTGGACTCGCCCCAGGCCAAGGGGTCTCAGATCTGCTCTCACAACCCTGCACCATCAGTGTCCCGCAAACAGGAGGGAGGGAAGGAGGTTCGTGTGTGATCAAAGGGCGCTTCAGACGACTGGGATCTCATGTCGTAGCTTGTAACCGCCATATCCTAAGTGCTTATTATTTGTGAATTGTGTCGTGAGTGATGCTCACATGAATTCTGTAAGTCTAGCCTGAGTGGCCGCGGTGTGAGGTCAGAGCCTGTGTTTTGTTGCGTGATTTGATCAGTTTGGCAAAGCAGGGCGATCCCCTTTGCTGCAAGCTAAGACGAAAGACTTGATGCCTGTAGGTGGCTGTCGTCTCCAAGGGCAGGCCTCCAGGCACACAGAACAACAGACATTGCAAAGTTCCAGGGTGTTAGGTGAGGAGAGACCACACCGGTGCGTGTCCTGCGGAACACAGAACGCAACACGCTCGGTGACACTTAACTGCCACTCAACGCCGAGCGACCTTTTTTATGTTAGAGCAGGACAAATCGATCGTGCTGAACACGTATTGTTGATTTCAATTCCATTGGTTTTGTAACATTGTCTATCTGAACTGAATAGTTTTGTGGTTTTGTTTACATTTAATTTGCAAGTCTTTCTGGCTATGGTTGTAACAGAGGCTCTGGGTTTCAGGGTAATAAGACGGGATAATCAACCCGGGCTGGGTCTCTGCCTGTTTCCCACCCCCACACATCAGGGGCTTCTGTCCTCTGAGGCCACTTGTGGCCCATCCTCTCCCTGTCCTCCTCTTTCCTTCCTTGGGGCGCTTACAAGCCATCCTCCTCTGACAAGTCACTCCCCAAGGGTGGCCCTGTCTCTAGTTAACCTTTGACTCCTACCCTTCCCCCATGTCAGAACTTTAGGAGACTTTAGGTAAAGGCAGGATTCCAGGCAGCATAGGACTTGAGGACTATTACAGCCTCCATGAGTGCACATTTATTATTTTTTTTAATTTTTGGTTAATATGAGGGTACAGATGATGAGGTTACATTGTTTGCTTTTGTTAGGTGAAGTCCCTGTTGTAGCTGTGCCCCTCACCCAGGAGGTGTGCCGTGAACCTGTACATCACACCTGTTAGACGGGAGCTCACCAACCCTCCTCCATCCTTCCCTGCTCCCTCTCTCTTCCCTCCTCCCCCAACTTGAATTGAATTGAGTTTTTCTCTTGTGTGGGATGTATTAGTTCATCGATTGGCTTCATATGAGTATTGAGTACACTGCATACTTGCTTTTCCATTCTTGTGATACTTTACTAAGGAGAATATTCTCCAACTCCATCCAGGTTAATACAAAAGATGTAAAGTCTCCATCTTTTTATGACTGAATAGTATTCCCTGGTCTACGTACACCTTGGTTTATTAATCCATTCATGGGTTGACGGGCACTTGAGTTGATTCCACATCTTGGTGATTATAAACATGCCTATGTTCCACGTTGCCCTTGGGGTTGTGATGAGGGGGGAGGTCTTCCACTGGCAACAGGATCCTGAGTCTCCAGCTTCTAGGTCAAGGGCATCACTGGAGCAGGGTCACAAGGACAGAAAGAGGCTTATAGGACATTTGGCTAAAAAGATGCTTCCTGTAGCACAGGTACCCAGTCTTTGAGGCCTGCAGCATACCTCCAGCTTGGTGGGGGTGATTCAGGGATGTAACTGAGGTCTGCATGCTGCTTCTTTGGGATTTTTTTTTTTTTTTTTTGAGACAGAGTCTCACTGTGTTGCCCTAGGTAGAGTGTTGTGGCATTACAGCTCACAGCAACCTCCAACTCCTGGGCTTAAGCGACTCTCTTGCCTCAGCCTCCCAGGTAGCTGGGACTACAGGTGCCTGCACAACACTTGACTGTTTTCTGGTTGCAGTTGTCATTGTTGTCCAGAAGGCCCTGGCTGGGGTAGAACCCACCCGCCTGGGTGTATGTGGCTGGCGCCCTACTCACTGAGCCAGGGACACGGAGCCTTCTCTGGAACTCTTGTCTTCTCAACAATAAAATGAGGGGTTGGAAAACTATTATCTCTGAAGGCCCCCTCAGCATGAACTCCGTCCTGACTCCCTGCATTTCTGAAGGTGACATCCACCTATGGGCCTGTCCAGTCTCAGTGGCTCACTTCCCCCCCATCAGTCAGGGTAACCTGTTCACAAGTGAGTCTGCTGATGAGTTGTCTGAACGCACCAGAAGGAAGGCTGACCCAAGCCGGGTCCACTGCCAAGTCAATGGGGAAACACCCGGCTATGTGAGTGCAGAGGGGCGATCTGCCTCTGCTCAGACTCCAAATGCAAAGCCCACAACCAGGAACATAACGGGAATTTGTGACACTCAGTGGAGAACTTTTGGGCCCATAAACCCTAGATGGTATGGAGTTGCTCATCTGTGACAGTCATAATAGGGATAATTGTCACTTAATAAGTAATCCGAGGCTAATTAAATGTTACTAATATACATGAGAAAGATTCTTTTTCTTACACTAGTCAGAACATCTTGCAGGAGAGGGTGTAGGGGAGACCCCTGCATGTAGAAAATGAGGAAAACACTAGAAAATAAAATTCTACTGTACATCGGTCACTCGGTTCTTGGGATCCCTTCAGTGCATAGGAAAGCAGGTGCGTTCACAGAGCTTGGGGAGGGTCTGGGGCTGGATGGCTAGGACCTCCCTGCAGGCTGATGGGCAGCATGCCCAGGGTGTGAGCCCTGCCTGGCCAGCCCCTCCTGCCACAGGGTGGGTCTCCGTGGGCACATGTGATGGAGCACCTGTGTGCCACTGGGTTCCAATCAATGAGCTGGAAATACTGCCAGGAAAACTTTGAATGCTTTCCAGTTGAGAGACGTGAACTTGGGGGGTGGGGGGTGGGGTGGAAAGCTCTGCTCAGCTGGGATGGAAGGACGTGGTGGGTATGCCATGCAGGTGACTCTCAGGACCAGGTAACACATTTCCCCAGCACCCAAGGAGACTGGCAACAGACAGCTCTCACCAGATTCCTCTCCCAGGTTGCTCTCTGCTGAAGAAAGCTGCCTGCCACTCCACGGTCTCATCACGGTGTGGGGGCAGAGCACCCCCAGGGACCGGCAGAGGCCATGAAACCAGGCTGGGGCTGTTCCAGAAGTCTGTCTCAGCTCTTCTTAGTCAGTTCGAGCTCCTATGGAAAATACTCTAGACTGGCTGGTTTATAAACAACAGAAGTATATTTCTCACGGTTCTGGAGGTGGGAAAGCCCGGCCCCAAGGCTCCAGGTGTCTTGCAAGAACCCTCTTCCTAAGTCACAGAGGGCCATCGCTCTGAGTTGGTCCTCACAGGGGAAGGGACGAGGCAGTCCTCCAGGCTCTCATCTACGAGGGCTTTGATCTCCTTCATGCAGGCTCTCAGAATCTGCTTCCCTCCCTGAGCCCCCAGCTCCTAATGCCACCCCACTGGGGTTAGGATGTCAGTGCATGGATTTGGGGAGATACAAACACCCAGTGTGGAGCACCACTGCAGAGCTCCCTGGCTCCCCTACCCTGTGCCCAGCTCAGTGGCCAGGTGTGAGGAGGACATCGCTGTGTGTGAGGAACCCATCCCACCTCCACATGCTCTGTTCTCTGCCCCTGAAGTTGTTGAGAAGCAGAGTCTGCCCTGGGAATTCCCGTGAAAGGCCTTCTGGTGAAGGAGTGTCCTAGGTAAGGCCTGGTGAGAGGGAGGGGGCCTGGCAGGACATGGTCCAGATACCCGTGGAGTCTGGCCTCAGGTCCGTGAACAAGATTCTGAAGTGTGTAATGCAACTAACAGGTACCGTCACCAGCTGTGGCTCCCCTGGGGAGGGGTGACAGGATACAGCACCACGGGCGGCAATCCTGTATGCAGAGGTGGTTCTCCAAGGAAGGGCCACCTGTGCGCTGTTCCCCACGGCTGCTGGGGGCCATCCGGTTGAGCAATCACAGTGTCAGCTATGATGCTTTTTCTTGAGTCAGAGAAGATGTTTGAGCTGTTTCCACCTGGGCCAGGTGACTCCTAATCTCCTGTCTCCATTGCTGAATCAACCTCTGGTGGTTGCACCACAGATGCTTTTTTGAAGAGAAAGAATGATGAGTCTCATGATTACATAGTGTATTTTTTAAGCCCCTTCTCATCACACTTACCGCTTTCCCTTCTGACCACGTGGAGGGAGGTGGGGCTGGCACTGCTGTCCCACTTCACAGAGGGGGAGCACTGAGCCCTCAGAGAGGCTGAACTCCACCGAGAGCCATCAGTTAGAGACTCCTGTGATGCCGCCCACACTGAGGAGAGGTGTCTGGTCATGGCTGGTGCAGTGCGAAACCTGGGCAGCTGTACTCAGTGGCCTTGCCCCTGGCCAGGCGGCCTTGAGATGTGGCCAGACCACCCTAGTGACCCCGGAGATTCTCTGGCAGTGTGAGCCAGACAGACTTCACTGGCAGCCTACACTCTGCCCTGCATTGCACCAGCTTCTTGGCCTTCTCAGAGTGTCTGTTCCTCAAAACTTAAACTTTCACTGGTTTGGGGTTTATCCTAACAGCTCTGATTCCAACCAGACTGTGCGCCCGAAACCATCCTGCCAACGGGCAGTCCCTGCCCCTGTCCCCTGACACTGTTCTCAGCTGCCAGTGTGGCAAGGATGTTGGCTAGGCACGTCTGCTTATGCTCAGAGGTCACCAACGAGACTATGAATTGTTGCACGTGGGTGTCTTCCTGGCTGAACTGTGGCTGGAACACAGGGGAGGATTCCTGGGTACATGAGATGGCTGGCAAGTGCTCCTCCAGCAGTCTTGAGTGCTGGGACAGTGGACTAGGGAGCTCTGAGCAGACCCTTGCACTAACGAGGGGCTGGCTCGATTAAGCCTCCTTCCACTCTTACTTCCATGATTCTCGGGCCTAAACTGTACCCCTTAAAAATAGAGTGAACAACTGCTCACCATTTGGAAAGCTGGCCCATTTGCTGAAGTCTGTCCAGTCAAGTCTTCTATGAAGCCCTCTGCAGCGACCGCCTTGCATCCCCACCATCTCCAGTGCCCATTCGCACCAGACACAAGGTTTTCTGCAAGATTGGTCCAGACTGTGTCGTGTATATCACTGTGTGCCGCAGGGGGTGGGCTGGAGAGACGGGTGGACAGCCCTTCACTGACAGAGAAGCAGAAAGAAGGCGTGATGTAAAAGGGGAGTTCTGCACCTGAGGTCAGAAGATGAGCACTGCGACGTCGGGCAACTAAGGGATCCCACCAAGCTGCCGTTTCTTCATCTGAAAAATGAGCACAGTGATGCTAGCTAGCCCGCCTGCTGGGATGGCTTTGGAAATTGAATAGGTGGACGTTTCTGTGAAGGCTGAGTGTGCACACGGGCGCTCAGCAGAACTCCAGGGTGGCACCTGCCAGAACCCTCTCCTGGGTATGGGCTGAGGGAGGCCGGAGGTCCTGTCCCTGTCCTGTCCCTCACTCTCCAGGGCCCTCAGGGCCTCCCCTCCTCCTTTCTGCAGGAAGCAGCCACACCCACGGCACCTGCCACCTCCCACTCCACTTCCATCCTCAGATGCCTCTGGGTCCTGACGTCACTCATTCTCTTCCTGGTTTTTTTTTTTTTTTTTTTTTTAAGATTTGTTTCTGTTTAGAAATCCACCCAGAGCAGGCCGGGGGGAGCCCTGCACGGCCTCCACCTCTCTTATATACAGTAGCTTGTTTTACGACTTTGCTTTAAAAACTATTGGCTTAGAGTACAATAACACAGATGTCTTTGCCTCACAAGAGAACTGTGAATTTCCCCTTCTCTCTCCTCCGTGACAGCTCCATTACCTTCCATGAGTAGTCTCTTCCTTAGCCCTGGAAAATGAGGGGGAAATGGTGTTTTCTCCCCCAGCCTCCCCTCACCTTTGGGTCCTCGGATCAATAGAGCTGTCCCCCACTCTCCTTCTGTGGAGGCTTCAGGAGCCAGCCCTGTCGGCAGCATCCCGGTGGTGGGAGGAAGACTTAATGTTCACATCCCCAAAGGGGTGCTAAAGACATCGCCAAAGAAATATATGTTTTCTCATGTACATCCTGAAGGTGTTTCCGTAAGTGGTGGCAACCCAGTGGCAGGAAAAGTTTGTCGGTGCCTTACTAAATCTTCACCTGCCTGACCTCAGCCTGACAACTTCTTAACACGCACGCAGAACAGTCAGTGCTCCACGCAGAGGAGCCGCCGAGAGCTCCATCAGCCTCTCTGGCAAGTGTCAGCGTCCCCAGTCGGATGAGGGGCAGGCGCGGGGAGGCAGATTTACACGCACATCACGCCGGGCGCGTGAGCAGGCAGCCTGTCTGGGGCTCGCGTGCAGAACTCTTTCTGCTCTGGAACATGTCAGCTGTCATGCCGCCTCTTCCCCGTGTGTAAGCGGTAAGGTGTGAGTTTAATTAGCATAGAACAAAATTTCTTACTCTCTAATAATAACACCTTGGATTTTTATGTTACCTGCTCTCCAAGGCATTAAAAAAGGAAAAAAAAATGCTGTTTCTCCTTTTCAGGTCTGCCTGGTCCCGAGATGAAGATCATAGCCCCATTTCACAGAAAGGGAGGCCGAGGCTCGCTGAACCACCGAGGGAGCTTCACTGTGGCCTCCGGACCTACCAGTTTTCCTTTAGCTCCGTTCAGGGTCTGTGGGCTTGATCTCCTGGAAAGAAGGATGCTGGGACCTTCCACACAGAGGTGGCAGCGGCAGGTGCCAAGACACATAGACGGGCCAGTGTGGGGGATGAGGGTGGACTCATGGGAAGGGCTGGAGGCTCTGTGAGGTGACAGGTGACAGGTGACTCACAGCAGTGCCAGTGGAGAGAACAAGGGGAACTCAAAGAGATGGAGGACAGAGAACTAATGAATGAGTGGGCAGCTCTGGATGGTTCCGGCCAAAGGTCCCAGGGTCAAGAGGTGAGAGGACAGACCAGCTGAGAGCTCACATGGGGGACTGAAGATGAGGGTCTCGGCATGACCTCTCCAGGAGGCAACAGGACAGGCCGCAGTGTCCTATGTCCTGGTGCTTTCAGGCCTGTGGACTCCATGGGGAGTTCATGTGATTCAATGTGGGATCAAAACTACCAAGACGTGGAAGTAGCCCGAGTGCCCACCTACCCACGAATAGATTCACAAACCGTGGCTTACGTACACCATGGAGTACTTATTATTCAGCCAGAGGAAAAGATGGAGATGTCACATCTTCTGTGTTTGCCTGGATGGAGCTGGAATACATTCTTAGTAAAATCACACAAGAATAGAAAAACAAGTATCCAATGTACTCAGTACTACTATGAAACCAAAATGTAAACAGCTACATGAAAAGAAAAACACAAGTATGGTCTAGCGAGGGGGAGGTGGGAGAGGAGAGGCGAGGAGGACGATTGGCAGGGTCCCACCTAATGTGCCAGGTGTGAGGGTTTCAGCAGCCCCCCGGGTGAAGGGCTCAACTCCAACTTGAACTTTGCCTTAGAAATGAAAACAGTGTAACCATAACATTTGTACCTTCATATTAATCTGAAATAAAAATAATAATAAAAGAGAAATGTAATTTTCTTTAACCACACACACACACACACACACACACACACATACACAAAGTGGGATCAATTTAATCTCCAAATTGGGGCTGTGAACGTTTTATTCAGCCAGGTGAGAACCTGCAGATAAACCAATAACCACCATCTCTGTGCTGGCTCAGGAGAAAAAAAAACGCTCCCCTGATACAGAAGGGCATACTTCACCATCACGTCCGTCAAGGTGAATACATCCAGCTTGACAAAAAGACTCACTGGTCGGCCTTTGTTTCTGTTTTAACACGAACGGACAGTGCTGCGTGAGTTGCTGATTGGGAAGCTAAGGAAGGAACTGAGGGGAAGTGACCTGAGAGGAATCTAGGGGTAGTCACAGGAGGGAAGATGGTGAGCTTGGAGCAGGAGGGAGACCCCCTGCCCCCACCCCCCCAAGCACCACCCAGACAGAGCAAGAAAGAAAGAAAAACAGAAGGCAGGTCTAAGACCTGGGAGGTGTTCTCAGTCAGAGGCTCGAGAAAGAAAAAGCAGGAGACAAAAGAATACACCTGTGGTGCATCTTACAAGGGTACATGTGAAACTTGGTAAATGTGGAATGTAAATGTCTTAACACAATAACTGTGAAACTGCCAGGAAGGCTATGTTAACCAGTGTGATGTAAACGTGTCAACCGGTCTGTGAAACTAGTGTAGGATGTCCCATGATCATATCAATGTACACAGCTATGATTTAATAAAAAAAAAAAAAAAAACCTTAATACATGTTGAAAGATACAAAATGCAATTTAAATAAATGGAAAAAAAAAATCAGGAGGGGGGGAGTGCACAGGTGCAGGAGAGCAAGAGGGGCTCCCGGGAGCACGCCCTTGGAAGCTAGCACAGCCACAATGGCTCTGTGGGGACCCTGTGCTGCCAACGTGCTTCAAAATCCCAGGAGCCCCACCCTCTTTGTTTTAGAGGCAGAGACACAGCTTCCTGCATCCCTGCAGAGCATGCAGGCAAACTGCCGAAATTCCAGGAGCGGTGACAGCCACCTGCCTCTGGCCACCCATCAGCTGGGCAGCTGCATGGGGCTGCTCGGGCCCGGCAGCCTGAGGACCAACCCAGAGAAGGCTCCACGCAATCCATAACCCATGAAGGCTACTGGACAGACACCTTCCAGGGAAATGGTCTGTCTCAGCATTGGGCCCTCGTGCCGATGCTGATGAGGCTTCTTCAGATGCTTGGCCAAGAGCCTTTTACCAGGAAGAGGATTAACCATGGCTATTAGTGTTTGCAGAGGGGGGCGCCTCCTCTTCCTCCGTCACAAGTGTGTGCTTCCTGGGGATCAGGAGTTAATGTCTCTGGAACTGTGACAGCTCGTCCAGGTTCTGTGGTCTCCCTGGAAGTCATATTCCAGGGCTCCCACGAGCCACCTGGCTACGGTTCCATTTGGATCAGGGCTTGCCATTAAACGCTACGAGGAGCTGGGGCCATTTGTCATACTGGATCTGGTGCCCAAATCTGGAAGGAAAGGGCCGGTGCTCCAAATCGGAGCTGCCTTCGCCTGCCGGGAGCCAGGTAGGGGCTTTAGGAGTGCAGGGTTTCTGGAATGACTTGTCTGGTTGTAAAAACAGCACCATTCATTAAGTTTCTCCTTTGTGTCTGGTCCAGGAGGGAATGAATTCCGCCGATTTGTATTATCTATTCACTCACTTATTAAATGTTTGCTGAACTCTTGCTGTTTACCAGGCACTGTCTGAGGCCCTGCCATCAGATCCCGCTTTGTCTTATATTCCAGGAGAGGAGATAGACAGGAACAAAAGTTTCTGTTTCTAGGGAGAACAGGCTGAAGAGTGAGTTTTTTCTAAAGCTAAATGTATTCACTTTGAAGGACTTGATGGTAAAGTATGGCCTTCTTTATTAGGGGAGCATTTGTTTTTTCCTGTAATTTTCTGAAACTATAAAAGTAATTTCAAAAAGTAATAATGCTCAACACAAGATTAAAAGAGGTGGCTTTGATGGAAAGTGACTGAGCTATATGCAGATATAACAGTCAGGGAAGGTCTCTCTCTGGATGGTGATATCTCTTGAGTGGACCTGAGTGGACTCAGGGCCAAGGGTGGGAAAGATTATTCTAGGCAGAGACAATAGTAAGGGCCAAACCTTTGGGGCAGGAATAAGAATGACATTTGAGGAAATGCAAAAATATTATTGTGGTTGGAGCAAAGAGAGGAAGGCAGGGCCAGCAGAAGGTGAGTTTTGAAGGGAGGCAGAGCCAGATAACATACAGCCTCGTAGGTCATGGTGCAGTTTGGCGAATGCAGGGTAATTGTGAGGGAAACCATCACAGAGGTTTAAGTGGAGACAGGGTGTATCAGTAAGGACAGGAGAGGTTGTGCTGCAGTAACAAACAACTTCACTAATTCCTGAACTTCAGACCATTTCTCCCAGGCAGGGCATTGGTGTGCTGGTTAGCAGTCCCAGGCTGATGGACAGCTCGCCACCTGGAATGTTGGGGGCCCCACTGCAGACGAGCAGGTGGCAAATGGCACACCCTAAAAGACTCAAGTAACATCTGCCACATATCATTGACAAAGTCAATCATCCTTTCTAGCTATCCTCAGAAACATCTGCTACTTGCACTAGTGACTCCCACCCAGGGCAGACCGGAGTGGAGGCAGAGCCTGGGGACCCAGTGATCACGGACCCTGTGTTCCAACAGGGGGCTGATCCAGCCGTGAAGTTTACTGCCGATGAGGCAGTAGAAACTGCCAGTGCTGTTCAGACCTTTTCCAAAACAGCTGGGAGGGAGCTTGAGAATGCAGCCATGGGGGAGATCACAGGTGCATGGCCCCTGGGAGACTCTGGGCCTGTGAGCACACCTGGCACTGCCCTCCTTCACAGCAGCCTGGCAGGGCACCTGCCTGGATTGGGCAGCCCTGGCAGTGAAGATGCCAGACATTCCTGGGACGCTCCAGCAAGGCCCTTAAGATTCTCCTGTGCTGTCATTAACTCATTCCTGGTGCTTTGGCTCCCCCAGGGCTTCCCCCAGTGTGGATGTCCTTTCTGCTGGGTCTTTTTTCTGCTTCCCTGCTGTTTCTTTCTACAGCCTTGGCTTGCCTGGAGGAAGTGGAGTCCCCATAAGCTATGCCCCTGCACCTCTGCAGAGACTGGCTGTCACAGAATCAAGGAATCTCTGTCTTCCACTGTGCCTTCCCACTGACCAGACCCCAGAGAGAGCGGGCGTGTCCCAGGCAGGGCAGAGTCCTTCCCAGTAACCATCAGAACAAACTCTCTTCTTCCTCAAGTGCTACTGAGAGGTGAGGAGTGAGCTGCCTGGACCAGTAGCCCTGGCTGAGCCCCAGCCTTCCTGAGACCCTTACCCTGCTGTCGGGACAGAGAACCAGTTCCCCGGCCTCATCCACTGCCTTCTCCTGGCTCACCTTAAACGGCTTAGGCTTGACCCTGAAGGAGTGACTGTCCTCAAAGGTGTTTGCTGCCTGAGACTGTGTTTTCATTGCAGCCTGCCCACATCTCTAGTCTCCTGGACCAAGGTTGAAAACTTACCTTTTAGTGGCCTGAGGACAGCCCTTAGCATTCAGTAGGAGCTCACTGAAGGCTCCCTGATTTATACTGTGTTCTGTGAAAGTGTGACAAAGCCAATGGTTTGGTCTGCACGCGGCTGGGTGGGAGAAGGTTGTCACCAACAAGGCTTAGGCCAAAAGCATAGGCTCAGCTCCACCTACTGACTCCCCATGTGTCCTGAGCCCTGCCCTTCTCCTCTATATATATTTTTTTAATTTTCAGATTAATATGAGGGTACAATTACATTATGATGTTTGCACTTGTTAGGTAAAGCTTCCTTTGTGGTTGTGTCCCTCTCCCAGTAGCTGTGCCACACACCATCACATTGCACCTGTGGGGTGGAAGCACACCATTTCCTGTCACTCCTCCCCCCACCTCCACTTGAATTTAATCGTGTTTTTCTCTTGTGTGGGTGAATGGTTTTTGCTTGTGATATTTTTACTAAAGAGAATGTTCTCCAACTCAATACAAACGATGTGAAGTCTCTATCTTTTTTTATAGTCAAACAGTATCCCATGATGTACGTGTACCACAGTTTGTTAATCCATTTGTGGGTTGATGAGCACTTGGGTTGATTACACATCTTGGTGATTGTAAATTGAGCTGTGATAAACAATCTAGTGCAAATGTCCTTATGGCAAAATGATTTTTTTTTTTTCTTCTGGGCAGATGCCTAGTAATGGGATTTGCAGGATCAAATAGAAGGTCTATTTTGAGTTCTTTGAGGATTCTCCATACTTCTTTCCAAAGAGGCTGTTCCCTTCCCCTCTTCAGGCCTGGGTTTCCCTTCTGAGCCACGTGGAGGCTGAAGGCCATTCAAGCAGAATTGTCTTAAACTTGACACTTGACTCCCCTCTTTGATAACCTAGTCATTTCAGTGAGTGCTTTGGGGAAAGGGAGGGGAAACGTAGCCAAGAGTCACCCTGGATTGGCGTTTTTATTCCTTACTGCTTCTTTCTACCAAGCCCGACTTCTCTCCTGCTACCCCAGCCAGTCTGATCCCCTTCACTGCCACCACCCACCACCAGGGTGGCCACCGGGCTGGGCTGCCCAGAACCCCCTCGGGGAACAGGACTTATTTAGCACCCTTGCTGTGTGCACAGCCCCCTGCTGGACAGCCCTCTGCTGTCGCCCCTTTGGGAACTGCCTTAGCTGCAGACCACAGCCTCCCTGAGGTCTGCAGTGGGCCCAGGTGATGGCCCAGTGTGCACGGATGGGGAGCGCTGTGTAAAGGCCAGGCCGGCAGCCTCTCCCCCGAGCAGGGCAGCTCTGAGGGTTGCTTGTCTTCAGCCTCCCTGCAGGGCTGACTGTGGCATCCCGTGGAGAACGCCTGACCGCCCCAGTCCCACCTTCTCTCCTGCTCGGTCCTGTTTCCTTCTCTCCCTTCCTTGCCCTAGATGGGGATCCCAGGAGCTCTCATTAGCAAACTCCTGCACACTAATCTCCTCTGCAGGAGCCTCCTTCCCGGGAGATGCAGCCTATGTCTGCTGGGGTGGAGTGGTGGGAGGAAGCACTCACCCAGGATGGATGTCGTGGCCCTTCCCGACCCTCCCTCATCCCCGGCACCCTGAGCCCTGGTCAGGGAAAGGCCCTTGGCCTGAGCTCTGTGCCCCTGCAGTGTCCCAGAAGCTGCGGGACACCCAGTTTAGATGCACCCAGTGAATTCTCCAAGTGGTCGACTAAATAGTATTTACTTCTATTAGATGTGAGGCATTTTAAGCCAAAGTTTATATCTACTTATTTTTACCCAGCACAGAGCCTTCGATCTGACTAAAAAGGGAGACAGGATTCCAAGCAGACAGGAGCACACAGTCCCACTGTGTGTGCTGCCTCACGTTCCCCAAGGGGGTGGCCGGGCTGTCAGCTTCCTGCTGGGCCTTTGCCATCTGTCCCGCTGCCCTGCATTCCCTAGCCTCTGATAGACTGTCCCCTTGATTGTTTTTTTGCCCTTCTGGTCCTAGATGCTAAAAAGGCCCTTGTCCATTTGGCTCAAGTAATTCCAGAGTACCCCCTAGGAGCCGGGCGCCTAGGGGCACAGAGACCAGAAATGGAAATGTTGTCATTCTGGTGGTGAGGCACACCGTCCTAGGCAGAGGGAGAAGGATCACCTGAGTGGATGGCACTGAGGCATGTGGGAGGCCCAGGGGAGGAGGGGTGCACCTCACAAATGCTGAGAGCAGCAGTGGCTTCTAGAAGATGCAGAGTGTGAGCTGGGCCGCGCAGGAGAGGTGACTTTCCGGGGAGTTTACTTGTTTTCCTGAGTTGCCAAAAGCCCCCAGGCTTCCCCAGGAGCAGGCTGGGGCTCTTCCGGAAACCTCTGGGGATAAGGCAGCTGCACTGCCCAGGCTTGGACCTTAGCCCTTCATGTGATGACACTTGTCTGGGCTGAGACAGAAATAGGTACAGAAAAGGTCATGGGCCAGAGAGGAGAATGGACTTGGGGCAGCTGCTGAGGGCTCAGCACATCCAGGAGGAACAATCTCTGCTCTCTGCGGGGTGGCCCTGAAGGTCTCACATTAGGACACCAACTCAAGACAAGCTTGTCTGGGGCACACAGGTCAGAGTGTGGCCTTCCTGTGATGCATAGCAGGAAACGGGGCTGGGGTGGGCTTCCCCTGAGGCTCAGTGGCCTCACCTGGGCCGGAGCTGCACAGCCTCCCTCTTTCCTTGGACCTCCCTGTCTCAACCAGGAAACAACACTCCTTGATCCAGAGTAGCATCTTCAGTTGTTTTTTTTTTTTTTTTTTTTAATTTATGTTCTGTTTTGAAAAATGATGCACAGGAAACATTTAGTGTCCATCTACCCCGTGTCAGTCATCCATTCTAGCTTGTCCTCGGAGATGTGAGCAGCTGGCCTTAGTGACTGTCACAC
>CAUYPK010100353.1:0-15644 GCA_963574355.1 Loris lydekkerianus | reverse complement strand
TCAGAGTTGGGGAGGTGTCTCTCCAAGATTAGACCCCAGCGGGATCACTCTATTGTTGCTGGATCTTTGTAGGGAATGACCCTGTGTAGTTCCTCTGGGGCTTCTGTAGTTAGGGAGTTCTGGTTGTGGAAGTAGCTCCGGTGTGTGACACACCTGGATTCAGCAACAGGGCTGGGGGTGGTGCCCATGGTTCTCTGTGCCTGGCGCCCAGTGACTTTGGCACAGAGAACCCAAGGCTCTAGCAGTCTCTGGCCAGGAGGAGGGCTCTGTGCAGAGGCAGGGAGGGCTCCAGAGGGCATGCAGCTACCAGAGTCCCTGGTCAGATGGATGAGCTAGTGTGGAGGCTGAGAGGACACAGGAGCGGGCTGCAGGGTTGCGTGGCTCCCGCAGTTCCTGATCAGGGAATACAGAGCCCCAGTGGGTGAGGGTTACCGGTCGGGGGTGCTGCACAGCTCTTATGGAGGTCTGGGTGGCGCCAAGCCCAGGAGTTTGAGGTTGCTATGAGCTGTGAGGTCAGGGCACTCTACCCAAGGCAACAGCCCAAGGCTCCAGTGTGCCAAAACTGTCTCACTCTGCTCCTAAGGATTAGGGCTGTGAGGCAGTTCAGTCCCCGCCTTTAAGCTGTTCAGTCACTAGGTTACTTTGTCCAGCCCGTTCCTTGCTCTGGGGCTCTGAGGGCAGAGCTTGCCGGAGCAGTTTTTTCACACAATGGCTTTCACTGAGCCCAGCTCAGTGGCTCATTCTGGGGCCCCAGACAATGCCCAAAGTTCTCCACACTTCTGCTCAAGCTCTCCCCAAGGCAGCTCAACTGAGTGCCAAGTCCACGAACACCAAAACAGTTCACAGGTAAGGCCTTTCCAGTTTGCAGTCTCACTGCTGCTTGTATTCACGGTTGCCGGTGTGATTAGGTCAATCGAACACACGTGGCCACTTGCCAGTTTTCCACTCTTTTTGTCCTCCTCCTGGGGTCCAGAAGTCCCTTGCTGGCTCCCTGTATCCTCAAAGGGATGATCATAGGCAGATCCCACCGGCCAGAGATGTCTGGAGTCTTGTCTCCCCAGACTCGCTGTGCCCAGTTGCAGGAAGCTGTTACTCAGACGCCATCTTTAATCCAATCCTCTAAGTTAGTCACTTATAAAGGTGCAAGCTCTGTTTAAAAGCTCACTTTTTGCTGTTTTATTAGTCTAGTATTTTTGAGGTATAATTCACATACATTTACCCATTTAAAGGGTATTATTTCACCCTGGGAGGCTTGAAGAAGGTAGATTGCTGGAGTTAAGGAGTTCAAGACCAGCCCGAGCAAGAGCAAAACCCCATCTCAAAAAAAAATAGCCAGGCATATTGGTGGGTGTCTGTAGTCCCAGCTACTTGAGGGACTAAGGCAGGGGAATTGCTTGAGCTCAAGAGTTTGAAGTTGCTGTGAGCTACAATGCCATGATGCTCTACCGAGGGCAACACAAGGAGATTCTGTCTCCAAAAAAAAAAAAGTATATAATTTGATGTTTTTTAATATATTCACAGGTAGTAAAACTATCACCATAATTTGATTTTAGGACATTTGCATCACTCCAAAAAGAAACTGTGTACCCATTAGTAGTCACTCATCCGTCCACCCTCCGTCTCTTTCCCCCCATCCTGTCAGCTATAGACAGCCACTAATTACCTGTTCTGGGCAATAATATAAATGGAATCGTATGGTCTTTCATGACTGGCTTCTTTTACTCCCTGTGTTTTCTTTTTCTTTTTTTTTTTTTTTAGTTTGTTTGCCCTTGGCTGAGTGCCATGGCATCACAGCTTACAGTAACTTCAAACTCTCGGGCTTAAGCAATCCTCTTGCCTCAGCCTCCCAAGTAGCTGGGACTACATGTAACCCTCACAACGCCTGGCTATTTTTAGAGATGGGGTCTTGCTCTTGCTCAGGCTGCTTTTCAACTGCTCAGCTCAGGTAATCTGCCCGCCTTGTCTCTCATAGTACTAGGATTACAGCGTGAGTCCCCATGCCAGGCCTACTCACCATGGCTATTTGGGTGGGTGCAGTAGCTCGTGCCTGTAATCCTAGCACTGTGGGAGGCCTAGGCACGAGGATTACTTGACTTTAGGAGTTTGGGACTAGCCTGAGCAAGAGACCCCTGTCTCTACTAAAAATAGAAAAATTAGCCAAGTTTTGTGGTAGACATCTGTAGTCCCAGCTACTCAGGAGGCTGAGGCAGGAGTATTGTTTGAACCCAACAGATTAGAGCTTCACCAACAAACTGTGTTGTCAAACTGTGGTTTTTGCCAGTCTATTAGAGAAGAAATGCTATCAGAATAGTTCTTATTTGCAATTTTTTAAAATAAAAATTATTTTAAATTAAAAAACTAGATACAGGGCGGTGCCTGTGGCTCAGTGGGTAGGGCGCTGACCCCATATACTGAGGGTGGTGGGTTTGAACCCAGCTGCAGCCAAACTGCAACAAAAAATAGCTGGGCGTTCTGGCGTGTGCCTGTAGTCCCAGCTACTCAGGAGGCTGAGGCAAGAGAATCACCTAAGTCCGGGAGTTGGAGGTTGCTGTGAGCTGTGACTCCATGGCACTCTACCAAGGGCAATAAAGTGAGACTCTGTCTCAAAAAAAGTAGATACATAGTTATTGAAAAATATTTAAAGAGGGCAGTGCCTGTGGCTCAGTGAGTAGGGCACTGGCCCTGTATATTGAGGGTGGGGGGTTCAAACCCGGCCCCGGCAAAACTGCAACAAAAAATAGCTGGGCATTGTGGCAGGTGCCTGTAGTCCCAGCTACTGGGAAGCTGAGGCAAGAGAATGGCTTAAGCCCAAGAGCTGGAGGTTGCTCTGAGGTGTGATGCCATGGTACTCTACAGAGGGCAACGGAGTGAAACTCTGTCTCTAAAAAAAAAAAAAGAAAAATATTTAAAGAAATGTAAGTGCATAAAGTAACAATCATCCTTTAATGTCCCTCTCTTCTTGTTTACTGGGTATAATACTCATAAGTTTCATGTGAGACACACAGTACATGCATACATATACATATTTATATGACTAAGAATGCATGTTGTAAACTGTCAGGTATCTTCACCAGTATGGAGAACTGGGTGACAGGTATGGGAGAGACGTATTTATTAGTATATAATATATACCCTTTGAATTTTGTAATGTGTGGATGTATTTCCTATTAAAGAAGAATTTAGAAAGGTCACCAAGGACAAATGGCTGGTGTTAGGGGTGCTCAGATATCCTCAGAATTGAGCTGTATTTGTGGGGTGAGGATATTCTTATTTGAGTTCTGAAAGTTAATGCTAGCTATCACATTGAATTTTGGGAAATATCTTTAAAATTTGTTGGTAATCCTGAGAGGTTATTTTCTGGTTTTAATATGTGGACTAGTTAACTGTCACATGTTATTTTTTTTTTTTCTTTCTGTGCAGAGGATACATGGTAATGGGTGATTCTTTCAACACTTCCTTATTCAAGCAGACTTTTCAAAGGGTCTTTACCAAAGATATGCATGGACAGTTTAAAATGGGCTTTGGTGGTACATTAGAAATAAAGGTAAGGACCCAAACTTGACATGTATGTTATATTATCAAGAGGGAAACTTTCCTCATTAGAAATTTGTAGGCTTTACCATACTCTAAAAATATATGCTTTAAAAATAGTGGTTATGGCTCGGCACCTGTGGCTCAAGTGGCTGAGGCGCCAGCCACGTACACCTGAGCTGGCAGGTTCGAATCCAGCCCGGGCCGCCAAACAATAATGACGGCTGCAACAAAAAAATAGCCCAGCGTTGTGGCAGGCGCCTGTAGTCCCAGATACTTGGGAGGTAGAGGCAGGAGAATTGCTTGAGCCCAGGAGTTGGAGGTTGCTGTGAGCTGTGATGGCACAGCACTCTACCCAGGGTGACAGCTTTAGGCTCTGTCTAAAAAAAAAAAAAAAAAAATAGTGGTTATTTTATATTGAAATCTGAACAGAAAAATGTCATTAAATGGGCAAGACTTGAGTATTTCTGAATAATTGTTAGCAGAGTAGAACCATATAGGGAAAATTTCCTTAAACTCTGTTATTTCTTTATATAGGGCTTAACTTTTTAAAGTATGTTGTTTTATCTTTCATAGTGCTAAACTTATGCTAGTGCTAGGTTCTTTTTTTTTTTTTTTTTCCTTTTTTGAGACAGTCTCACTTTGTTGCTCCGGTAATAGTGCAGTGGCATCATTATAGCTCATTGCAGCCTCAAACTCTTGGACTCAAGCTATTTTTCTGTCTCAGCCCCTGCTACCCCCAAGTAGCTGGGACTACAGGTATGTGCCATAACACCCAGATCATTTTTTCCTGTTTTTTTGTAGAGATGGAGTCTCACTTTTGCTCAGGCCAGTCTTGAACTTTTGGCTATACGCAATCTTTCTGCCTTGGCCTCCCAGCATGCTGAGATTACAGGCGTGAGCCATCCTGCCAGGCCCAGTGCTACCTTTTTAAATGGCAGGAATCTGTATCTAACTTAAGAGGACTGTTCTTTGTCCTTGATAGTAATTGTTTTATGGTTAGTCAGTTATTATTACATAATTCTATCACTCATTTCAAATTTGATTTAAAAAACCTCAAAGGCTTACTGTTAGTTCTAAGTGTATTTTAAGCACACGAATTTCAAATTTTTATTAAATATTTTTATTAGTTTTGTTATTTTATTGGATGCTTCCTGTGTGCCCAGCATTCTGCTAGGAATTGTAGTTATGTCAAGAGATATCTAAGGTACAGTCTTGTATTGAGAAACTTAGTTTTGATAGAAGGGCAAGACTTAACACATGAATGAAATAATAGTAGATTATAAAAGTTCTATATTTAGAAAAGAAAAATGAATGTATGTAGGACACAATTCTAGGAGAGTGTGACTTACAGTGGTTTTTGAAAGATGCCAGAGGAGATGCATTTTAGTTAGGAGTGTGAGGAGAGGGATGGAGGTGAGAACTAGCATGGTATGTTTGAAAAAGCTGCTCAGCGAGAATGGTAGTTTGTACTGGTATGGCAGAGAGACAGCCATAGGTAATGTGGGTTGGTTGTAGTTTGGAGATGCCTATGGAACAGAAGTCATTGTAGGTTAAGAAAGAATGTTTTGGGTAAGATTGTCTGACAGTGTTATTCAGGATATGTGAACAATGAATCTCAACTAAGAAAACTGAAGTAGGAGGTTTTCTAATTTTTTTTTTTTTTTTTTAAAGATAGAAGTATTGCAACAGCTTAAATTTTAGTGGCAGTGGAGGTTGGAGAAAGACCAATCTTGGTGGTAGTTTTTTTATGTGAGGAAATATAGAAGATGGTGTCTAAGGTTTTGGATTAAGATGTGTAAATTTTAGGTAGGTATAAGTCTGAGTTCAGGATGAGGTTGCCAGGTGTAAACTTCCTATGTGCTGATGGAAATAAGTTTAAAATTAAGTTCAGTGCTAGATTTTGAATTTGGCAATGAGTATGCTTATTGATTTATTATTATTATTATTATTATTATTATTATTTTTGAGGCAGAGTCTCACTCTGTTACTCTGGGTAGAGTGCCATGGCATCATCATAGCTTACAGAAACTTCAAACTCCTGGGCTTAAGAGATCCTCTTGCCTCAACCTCCCTAAGTAGCTAGGACTGCAGGTACCCACCACAATGCCCAGCTAGTTTTTCTATTTTTAGTAGAGATGAGTTCTTGCTCTTGCTCAGGCTGGTCTCAACTCCTGAGCTCAAGCAGTCCACCTGCCTTCGACTCCCAGAGTGCTAGGATGACAGATAGGTGTGAATCACTGCACCAGCCTGATTAGTTATTTTTAATGTTCATGTATTTTCATTGAATTTGACTAATAAGTATGGGTATTTTACATTCTTATAGTTGAACATTTGAGATTATCTTTGAGGAGACCAAACATACTATATTCCTATTTTGCAGACTTCAAGGGAAATTAAGATTTCAGGAGCTATTGGACCCTGTGTGTCTCTCAATTCTAAAGGACCCTGTGTGTCTGAAAATGTAAGTCACCTTCATTCTTTTTTTTTTTTTTTTTTTAAACCCCTGTACCTTAAGGACAATGTAAGTCCCTCTTATTCTAAAAAACGAACAAACAAACAAAAAAACCCCAAACCAGTTAATTTTCAGAGCAGCACTAAGGGTGGCAGCCGGTAGCATTCTTTTTAAATTATTGGATGGACTGTTTGATGTGGTTCACCTTCCATTGGTGTACTTCTGTTTGTGTTTGCTTTCTGCATGCACTTTTCCCATCCACCCCTAATTAAGACTTTTGTGCTGTTATCAGTCTTCTTTTATATGTCTAAGTGTGCTTTTATTTTTTGTTCCAGTGTGCTTAAAAAATAAAAATAATTCTTATGACTTGGAAGTTTGGAGATGTCTAAAAGTCAAAATTAATTCTAAATTGATTTTTAGTTCCAAAATTTCCAACAAAATAACCAAGTTAGCCAGATTAATTTTTCAGTTTCCTTCTTTCTCTTTGTGTAATCAATGATGGACTTCAAAATAATAGATTCACATATTGGACTTCAAAATAATAGACTCACATAGCTGTAGACAGGATGATGGAATGAATAATACAAAGTAGGCAATCAATTTTTAAAATGGCAAAAAACTAATATATAAGCAGTTTGCATGGTGTATTTCTATCTAAGAACATTTCCTATATCTGAGAAGTTTGCTTGGGAGTGAGATCAACAATTCTGATCCAGAAAACCTGTGTTCATATGTGCATGTATTATGTGTTAAATCAGTATCTCCATATACAGATCAAATAGTTAGATAGAATGATTATGTTAGTTGTAATTTCTTTATTATATAGCATATGTTTTCAAAGAATAACATGAAGAAAAAAAAACGTGAAGAACTTGTATTCATATTTTTGTCAATTTCTTAGCAAGAATTTGAATTATAATTTTAGTATATAAAATTGCTTAATTTTATTTCATGTTATACTTACGGTTTTAAAAATCTTAAACTCTTAACATTCAGTGAATTAGTTTGAAACATGAGAAGTTTTTTCTTATTGCAGGTTTTTTTCCCTTTTTCACTTTAATGTATACTGTACTAATAACGGGTGTGTATAGCTTTCAGACATGCTACATATAATTTTTACAGGAGATTGGAACAGGTGGTACTTGTCAATGGAAGATATGTGGACTTAGTCCCACTACAACCCTAGCCATATATTTTGAGGTGGTCAATCAGGTATGACTTTCTATATTATTACCAAAAAGTGTATTAGAATAAGTACTTACTGTAAGCCATGAATATTTCATATTTTTTCTAGTAGTAAATATGACTAAGTTTATCATTCTGTTTTTAAGTTTTTATTTGCTATTTTCTATGTTTCAAAATTAAACTCTTTGATGAGAGGACATACTATAATAGAAATGCAGGGAAACCTGTAAACTTTAGGTAGCCCAACTCATCTGTTTTCTTTTTTAATGTAAACTTAACAAACAAATGAAATTATTTAAAATTTTCATCTGCCTGTGCATTTTTGCAGTTAGGTATCTAGCTCCTTCGAGTTGCCCCTCAGTATATAATGATATGTAAGTCTTAATAGAAAGTCTATTATATCAAAATTTATAGAAACAGATCGAAAGGTAATCATATTGGGAAATTATTTTCTGCTATAGGATGTAATCAATTCTATTAAAAATGATACAAATTGCTGACTTATTTATTCTTATTTTTTTCCTCAAAGTCTTAAAAAATAGACAACTAATATTAATAAATAAAAGTAAAAGATAATTTCAAAAAACAGATCATGCCAAATCTTATAGACAATAGAAAAAGAAGAAATACTTCAAAATTAACTATTTATTAATAGTTATTAGGCATAAAATGAACCACACAGTTTTTTTTTTTTTTTTTTTTTTGAGACAGAATCTTACTTTGTCACCCTTGCTAAAGTGCCATGGCATCATAGCTCATAGCAACCCCAAACTCTTGAGCTCAAGTGATCTTCTTGCTTCGGTTTTCATTTTGAGTAGAGGCAGGGTCTCATTCTTGCTCAGGCAGTTCTCAAACTCAAGCAATCCACCCACCTTGGCCTTCAGAGGGCTAGGATTACAGGCATGAGCCACTGCACCCAGCCTGAATGAACCACAGAGTATTAATAGCCTTCTAAGACAGTAAATGTAATATTTTTTAAAACTGTTAAAATTCATGATAATGATAGTACTTCTTATTGACAAAAACAAAACAATGTAAAACAACAAAGCAAGAATGTCTAAGCCAAAGGGAATGAATAAAGTTTCCCTGTTGACTACTTGTTACTCTTTTATGATGATTATTATTACAAATTACCATTAGTCTCTTCTTATTAATAGTCTTTTTTTCTTTTCTTTCTTTTTTTTATTTTTTTTTTGAGACACAGTCTCACTCTGTCACCATGGGTAGAGTGCTGTGGAGTCATAGCTCACATCAACCTCAGACTCTTGGGCTTAAGCGATCCTCTTGCCTCAGCCTCCTGAGTAGCTGGGACTATAAGCGCCTGTTAAAATATCCGACTAAATTTTCTATTTTTAGTAGAGATGCTCTTGCTGAGGCTGGTCTCTAATTCCTGAGCTTAGGCGATCCACCTGCCTTGGCCTCCCAGAGTGCTAGAATTATAGGCACGAGCCACTGCACCCAGCACATTATTACCGCATATACTCGAGTATAAGCCGAGTTTTTCGGCACAAAATTTGTGCCGAGTTCGGGTTTTTCGGCACAAATTTTGTGCCAAAAAAACTCGGCTTATACTCGAGTATATAGGTAGTCTTTTATTTGGTATCTGTTCATCATGTAATTATTTTCCTTAAAGTTCTTCTTTCATCATCGATACCTAGGGAAGGAGGACTTAAACTCAATTTCTTTTTATTCAGTTACATATTGAATATCCAGATCTGATAATCTGATTCTGAGAGATGCTCCAAAATGTGAAACTTTTTTTTTTTTTAGAGACAAAGCCTCACTTTGTCACCCTCGGTAGAGTGCCATGGTGTCACAGCTCACAGCAACCTCCAGCTCTTAGGCTTAGGTGATTCTCTTGCCTCAGCCTCCTGAGTAGGTGAGACTATAGGCACCTGCCACAATGCCTGGCTATTTTTTTTTTTTTTTTTTTGTTGTTGTTGTTGTTGCAGTTTGGCTGGGTCCTGGTTTGAACCCACCACCCTCGGCATATGGGGCTGGCACCCTACTCACTGAGCCACAGGCGCTGCCCCAAAAATATGAAACTTTTTAAGTGCCAACATGCACTCAAAGGAAATGCTCATTGGAACATTTTGGATTTCAGATGTTTGGATTTGGAACACTTAGCTGGTATAATGCAAATATTCCAAAATTCAAAAAACCCAGAATCCAAGACACTGTCTGGTCCCAAGTATTTTGGATAAGGGATGCTCAGCCTGTACAGTTAGGTTTAAATTGCTTCTAGTTTTCTTATCTGTTAATTTCTTTATAATCTCTCTTTACTTTGTTCTTTTGTGTCCCTCTGATCTATTACTTACAAATTGATTCCCTCGGAGGACTTCCTCCTCTCATCTCTCATTATTTTCCCCTTCCTCCAAATCCTCTTTCATGCAGTAAATTGTGACTGATTTGCATGCACTGGAAACAAGCACCCTTCTAATCAATTTTAGAATTAATTTTGTTAGTGCCAGGATATGTAGTCAATGATTATAAGACAGCAACGTTGCAGATTTTGTTTAGCTTTTACTCCATTATTTTTACACAGCATAATGCTCCAATTCCTCAAGGAGGGCGTGGTGCAATCCAGTTTGTGACTCAGTATCAGCATTCAAGTGGGCAGAGACGCATCCGAGTGACCACCATTGCTAGGAAGTAAGTTACATTTGTTAGAGATTTAATTCTGATACCCCAACTATTATGGATTGTGCTTCCAAACTGGGTTCTTGACATTCATGACTATAGCAAGCATGATTAATATCATTTTCTTTCTTTGTAATTCAGCTTATTTGCTAGAATATTCATTGTTAAGGACAGTAAGAGTCATTTTAAAAAGTATTCCTAAAACATACTCTTCAAAATATTCTTTTATTTACCTCATTCCTATGAGTACAGGAGAAAAATCAAACATTTTCCTATACAGGCTATAATCATATATGCATATAAAATCCATTATATATGTACATAATAACATGGCACAATAATTAATAGTATTCTCAATTAATGATAAAATTTTCAGTTTTTTTTCAAGTCTTACAAGTCATTTAATTCATTTATGAAGTCTTTATTCAGCTTCTGCTTTGTGGACTAGGAGTGTGTGAATGCAAAAGATGTGAACATACTTCATCTGTTACATAAGGGTGCAGTTTCCACTGGTCTTCAAATTATCAAGGTAATCAACTGGTAAAGGACCAGTTGTGTTTTTTTTTCCCTAATCAACTGGTAAAGGACCAGTTGTGTGTTTTTTTCTCTAATCCTTTGGGGACATATTTTATTTTTATTAAAATTTTTAATTTTGTTTTAAAATACAATAAAAATAAAATACTAAGAAAATGAAATTTCAAAAAGCCATTAAAACCACAAATGCCTATTTTTTATTATTAGCTTTATTAGATGGTAAAATTGTTTTGTCCTATTGCTTGGAAAGTTTCTAAATGTTTGTTCTCAATTTCTATCTTACCTCATGGCAAACTGGCAGTGGTTTGTATACCATACTTTGACTAACATTAGTTGAAATCACAAAAGATAAAGCCTGTAATATTAATAATTAAGATTATGTAGAGTATTATTTTGTTTAACATAGTCATGTCCTAATTGGATGATATAGGCAGAGTCTCCAAAAGGGAATAATTAGGCACAACAGTTACCTTGTCTTATTCCTTTCTATGTGATAGATTCTCTGAATCAGCTGTGTATTTGGTCATGTGCTTTTTTGCTCCCCTTTAGTCATGTGTTCTTTGCACGGAATTTTCAGAGACAAGTTGAACTGAATTTAGTGCTTCTATTTCTATTAAGAATAAATTATTTCTCAGTTATTTTGATATCCTTCTATATGTAAGTATTTGTGAAGTATAAAACAAAGGGAACATGACTGTGGAATGAAGTCTGTCAGGAAGAGATTCTTGGATGAGGTGAGTCTAGATGTGAACAGGCTTCTGATTTTTATTTTTGTCTTGAACTTGATAATTTGGATAGGAAAAGTGTTGATCGGTAAACTTAATTTAGGCATGGACTAGAAAATGGACACTGAAGGCTACTGTAGCTCTCATTTTATTTAACTCTATTTAAGCTCCAGCTTTATTCCTAAACAACCATGAGACTATTTTGTTGAGTGATGGACATGAACCCAACATTTGAACTGAATGTTATTTGTGTTGGGGGAAATCTTTTACTTAGCACAGGGTTGTACATAGATTTAGTGTCCTGTTCTCCTGTCTTGCTTTGACTTAACATCCTGGAATAATGTTAAGGGACTATATTATTCCTTTGAAGGAAAAATGTCCATTGAATATCTCTTTGATTTGTTCAGATTTCAAATGAGGAACTTGGAAATATTGATTATTGGCAAAGTTGTCAATGTTATTTATGTCCCTCAACACACACACGTGTACTAAGTTAAGTTGAACATTCAAAACATACTTGCTTGGCCGGGCACAGTGGCTCCCATGCCTATTTTCCCAGCTCTTAGGAGGCTGAGATGGGTGGATTGCCTGAGCTCCCAGGTTCGAGACCAGCCTGAGCAAGAGCTAGACTCCATCTAAAGAAAATAGCCGGGTGTTGTGGCGGGTACCTTGTAGTCCCAGCTACTTGGGAGGCTGAAGCAAGAGAATCGCTTAAGCCCAAGAGTTTAAGATTGCTGTGAGCTGTGAAGCAACGGCACTCTACTAAGGCGATATAGTAAGACTCTGTCTCAAAAAAGAAAAAAACAAAAACCCAGCTACTTGGGAGGCTGAGCCCAGAAAATTGCTTAAGGTCAAGAGTTTGAGGTTGCTGTGAGCTGTGATGCCACAGCACTCTATTGAGGGTGATATGGTGAGACTCTGTCTCAAACAAAAGAAAATAAAACAAAACATACTTGCTTAAGCAAACAAATGAGGGACTTCTTTTTTTATAAAGCCACTGGCTTACACTCTTCAAAAGTGTCTTTAAAGGCAAAGGAAGTCTGAGTAACTGGTTCTATTTAAAGAGTACTAAAGAAACATTACCACTAAAGCCAATGTGTGATTCTGGATAAAGTCTTATGTCACAAAAAAATTTGCTATAGAAGATAACTGGGAAAATTTGAATGTGTTCTATATATAGGAAAATAGCATTGTATGTCAGTGTCAGATTTCATGAATTTGATAATTGATCAGGCTATATAAGAATTTTTTGTTCTTAGGTGATACACACTGAAATATTTAGGGCAGAGGGTAATAATAGTGCCAACTTAGTCTTGAGACGTTCAGCAAAAGAAAGATGCGTATAAAAGGAGGGAGAAAGATAAAACAAATGTGTTAAAATGCTATGTAGGTGACAGGTACATAGTTTATTCTACTCTTCTTACAATGTTTGAAATATTTTTATTTACTTTTTTTTTTTTTTGAGACAGAGTCTCACTATGTTGCCCTCAGTAGAGTGCCCTGGTGTCACAGCTCATAGCAACCTCAAACTCATGGGCTTAAGTGATTCTCTTGCCTCAGCCTCCTGAGTGGCTGGGACTACAGGTGCCTGTCACAACACCTGGCTATTTTTTTGGTTGCAGCTGTCATTGTTGTTTAGCTGGCCCAGGCCGGGTTTGAACCCACCAGCCTTGGTGTATGTGGCTGGTACCCTACTCACTGAGCTACAGGCGCCAAGCCTGAAATATTTTTAAAATGAAAGTTTTAAAAATCATGTTGATCTTTCAAGAGAAGGGGAGCTTTCGTATGAGAAATTTTATGTGTTTATCTATTTCAGTTTGTACAGAATTTATGAAGCTATTTGTACAAGATATACACGGATCATTTGTGTTAAAGTACGGATCATTTGTAGCATCGTGTCTCACCAAAGCGCCCATCTTTTTAGGTTAACTTACCCTGACTTTTTTTTTTTTTTTAAGAGACAGAGTCTCACTTTATTGCTCTCCGTAGAGTGCTGTAGTGTCGCAGCTCACAACAACCTCAAACTCCTAGGCTTAGGCAATTCTGTTGCCTCAGCCTCCCTAGTAGCTGGGACTACAAGTACCCACCACAATGCCCGGCTATTTTTTGTTACACTTTGGCTGGGTGGGGTTTGAACCTGCCGCCCTCCATATGTGGGGCCGGCACTCTACCCACTGAGACACAGGCGCTGCCCTACCCTGACCATTTTTAATAATTGAGGCTCCTTTTTTGTTTTATTACTAGAAATATGGCTTTAGGGGCCTAGGCAAATGTTCGTTAGGGGAATAAATCATGTGAAAATAAAGGACTTAGGCTCCTGAGAGTTTTTCTATTTTTCATATAGAAAGTAACTTTGATCTCTGGAGTTTGGTTTGAAACTAGATACAAGAATCACATGAAGGGGTGTTGTAAACACAGAGGACGGATTTTACATGTTAAAAAGCCCTTTAAATTTGGCTTTAAGATCATACTTTTTTTCTTTTTTTTGAGACAGTGTCGCTTTGTCATCCTTAGTAGAGTGCTGTTACGTCATAGCTTACAGCAACCTCAAACTCTTGGGCTCAAGTGATCCTGTTGCCTTAGCTTCCCTAAGTAGCTAGGACTACAGGTGCCCACCCACAACACCCAGCTAATTTTACAGAAAGGTTTTGCTCTTGCTCAGGCTGGTCTCAAACTCCTGAGCTCAGGTAATCCATCTGCCTTCGCCTTCCAGAGTGGTAGGGTTACAGATGTGAGCTACTGTGCCTGGCCAAGATTATACATTTTAATTTATGGCTAACCAAGTTATAATTAGTAAATTTGCAAGTGTTTACTTGCTAATGTATTACACCATACATTTTCAGAAGGAAAAAATGTCACTTTTGTAGTTTACTTTAAAGCAATTAAGTATAATGGTTATCCAAGTTGAGAAAGTATAGATTCAAACAATTTTGATTTTAATGGTTTAAAAACTTTTTTTTTTTTTTGAGACAGAGTCTCAAGCTGTCTCCCTGGGTAGAGTGCTGTGGCATCATAGCTCCCAGCAACCTCAAACTCATGAGCTCAAGTGATCCTACTGCCTCAGTTTTTTTTTTAAATTTTTTTTTTATTTTTAGTAGAGTAGAGATGGGGGTCTCAATTTTTATTCAGGCTGGTCTCAAACTTGTGAGCTCAAGCAATCCACCTGCCTCAGCTTCTCAGAGTGCTAGGATTACGGGTGGGAGCCACAGTGCCTGGCCCTTTGAAAAACTCTTTTTTAAAAAATTATTTTATTTTATTTTATTTTTTTTTTTTAGAGACAGTCTCACTTTGTTGCCCTTGGTAGAGTGCCTTGGCGTCACAGCTAACACAACCTACATCTCTTGGGCTTAGGTGATTCTCTTGCTTCAGCTTCCCAAATAGCTGAGACTTAAGGTGCCTGCCACATTGCTCAGCTATTTTTTTTTTTTTTTTTCCAGTTTTTGGCTGGGGCTGGGTGTGAACCTGCCACCTCTGGTATATGGGGCTGGTGCCCTACTCCTTGAGCCACAGGCGCCAGCCGCTTTTTTTTTTTTGTTGTTGTTGCAGTTTGGCCAGGGCCGGGTTTGAACCTGCCATCCTTGGTATATGGGGCCAGTGCCCTACTCACTGAACCACAGGTGCTGCCCTATTTATTTATTTATTTTTTATTATTTTATTTTATTTATTTTATTTTTTATTTTTATTTTATTATTTTCACTTTGTCACCCTTGGTAGAGTGCTGTGGTGTCACAGCTCACAGCAACCTCCAGCTCTTGGGCTTAGGTGATTCTCTTGCCTCAGCCTCCTAGGTAGCTGGGACTACAGGCGCCTGCCACAATGCCTGGCTATTTGTTTTGTTAAAATTTGGCTGGGGCCAGGTTTGAACCTGCCAGCCTCTGTATATGGGGCTGGTGCCCTACTCAGCCACAGGTGCTACCCAAAAAACTCTTTTAAAATTAAAATTTAAATAATCAGCAATTAAACTATTTATGTAATCACTAAGTTTTTAGATTGTGTTAAAAGTAACTTTCAAAATTATGGGTGTGGTTTCTCATGCCTGTAATCCTAGCACTCTGGGAGACCGAGACAGGTGGTGGATTGCCTGAGCTCAGGAGTTGAAGACCATGCTGAGCAAGAGCAAGACACCAGCTCTACTCAAAATAAAAAACTACCTGGGGATTGTGGCGGGTGCCTGTAGTCCTGCCTGGAGAGGCTGAGGCAAGAGGATCCCTGAAGCCTAAGAGTTTGAGCTTGCCGTGAGCTGTGACGGTACAGCACTGTACCCAGAGGAACAGAGTGAGACTGTCTCAAAACCCCCCCCCCCAAAATAAAACTGTCTCTTTTACTCATTTTTACTCCTTTCTGCCTCTTACTGTTTCACTGGATGGAGATTTAGACTTGTCAACCACTTAGAAAATACTTAAAATGGCGGCACCTGTGGCTCAAAGGGGGTGGGCACCGGTCCCATATGCCGGAGGTGGCGGGTTCAAACCCGCCCCCGGGCAAATAAAAAATGCCAAACCAAATAAAAAGTCTTCATCTTTACCTCAGTTCTTCTTCACCAAAGAGACTACTGTTAACAGTTTCTTATATAT
>CAUYPK010100347.1:0-25322 GCA_963574355.1 Loris lydekkerianus | reverse complement strand
TTCGTTTTTTTTTTTTTTTTTTTTTTCCTTCCTTCCTTCCTTCCTTCCTTCCTTCCTTCCTTCCTTCCTTCCTTCCTTCTTTCTTTCTTTCTTTCTTTCTTTCTTTCTTTCTTTCTTTCTTTTTGGCACAGCCTTATTCTGTCACCCTGGCTGGAGTGCAAAGGCATTATCATAGGTCATTCCAACCTCAAACTCCTGAGTATAAGCAATCCTCCTGCCTCAGTCTCCCAAATAGTGGGAGGTACATACCTGGCTAATTTTTCTGCTTTTTGTAGAGACAGAGTTTCATTCTTGCTCAGGCTGGTCTCAAACTCCTGACTTAAAATGAACTTCCAGTGTCAGCCTGCCAACGTGCTAAGATTGCACAACTGTGAGCCACTGTGCTTGGCCTCTATTATGTTTTCACTTTATGCTCTTCATTATGGTAACTCACATTCATAAAGAACTGAAAGTATTTTGACATTCAAAACTGGCTCACCATTTTTATTACTTCTTTTTTTAATTTTAAAATATTATGGGGGTACAACTGTTTTTGTTTACAGGTATTGATTCTTTTCTATGCTTGAGTCACGTTTATAAGGGTGACCATCACCAAGACAGTGTTCATTGTATCCTTTAGGTGGGTTTTCACCCATCCTCTTCTCCCTGCTCCCCCTTGTTTGATTTCCACTGAGTTTTACTTTCCTCTGTACTAATAGTTTAGTTCGAGTTTAATATTGAATACATGTAGTGTTTGTTTTTCCATTTTTTAGATAATTCACTTTGGCTCCCATTCCCTCCAAATTGTTGCAAAGGCCTTCATCCATCCTTCCTGAGTAGTGTTCTATAGTATACATATACGTGTCCCACCCCACAGATACGTGTTAATCCCCACAGTCTGCTTCCCACTCAACCTTCCACCATGTGGGGACCGTCACAGAAGCCCTCAGCAAAACTGAAAAGATGCCAGGAGCATGCTTTTTTTTTTTTTTGCAGTTTTTGCGAGGGGCTGGGTTTGAACCCGCCACCTCTGGCATATGGGGACAGGAGTGTGCTTTTTGAACTTCCAAGACTGAAAAACTTTGAGCTACATAAAACTCTTTTCCTGGTAAAGTATCCAGACTTACAGCAACACAACGTGAGCTAAGACAAATCTTATTGGTCTTCTCTCAAATGGAATGAAAATGAAAGTGCTTATGATAATGCTATGATAATGGGGGGAGGTGGTATTTAGTGAGGAGAAGGTGGATGTTTTAAAATAATTTAAAAATTATGGTAATTTGAATTATGATAATATGAAAGTTCTATGATAATGGGGGGAGGGAGTATTTAGTGAGGAGAAAGTGGATGTTTTAAAATAATTTAAAAATAAATATGCTATACTCAGTAATAGCTGGCAGAAAGTGTGATTCTAATATTTCTAAGAGTTTTCTACAGTTTTATGTTTTTTTCCCATTTTTTCAAAATAGTATGGCTCAGTTTACAGTTTACAACTAAATTTGCAGGGAAAAAAGCATGTAATTGCTATAATTGATACTGATTTTATTCATGCTTAACCAATAAAGATAGGAATTTCTTTGAGGAGGGTTCAGGAAACACAGTAACCACAAAATAAACTCAAAGAGGGAAAGTTGTTTTACTTTTTAAATAATTTTTAAATGATTTTGAAACATCTACCTTCTCCACCTTCTCCTCACTAAATACCCCCTCCCCCCATTATCATAGCACTTGCATTTTCATTCCATTTGAGAGAAGACCATTAAGATTTGTCTTAGCTCATGTTGTGTTGCCGTAAGTCTGGACACTTTACCAGGAAAAGAGGTTTATGTAGCTCAGTTTTTCAGTCTTGGAAGTTCAAAAAGCACACTCCTGGTGGCGCCTGTGGCTTAAAGAAGTAGGGCACTGGTCCCATATGCCGGAGGTGGCGGTTTCAAAACCAGCCCCTGCCAAAAACTGCAAAAAAAAAAAAAAAAAAAAAAAAAAAAGCATGCTCCTGGCATCTTTTCAGTTTTGCTGAGGGCTTCTGTGATGGTTCCCACATGGGGGAAGGTTGAGTGGGAAGCAGACTGTGTGAAGAGCACCCAAACAGGAGGAGGAATCTCGCTTTGTAACAACCTCCTCCTCTTGGCCTCAACCTATTCCCTCAAGAACTAATCCAGTCATGGAAGAGGGAGAACTCTCTACCTGGAGAACAAATGACCCCAAGTCAATCTTGAGGGATGGAGCCATGGCCCAAGCACCTCCCCCTAAACCCCACCTCCCAACAGGGCCACTTTGGGGATCAAATTTCAATGTGAGTTTTGATCAGGGACAAATCATATCCAAATCATAGCAGGATTAATATTTTATTATTATTTTCATTTTCTCTAAACCCACAATATCTAACCAAGAATGCCCATTAGAAAAACTCAGCAGTTCATAAAAAATACTCACATCCTGATCCCAACCCTGAAAATATTGATTCTAAATCAGTAAGTGGGGAAATTTGGCTTCAAAAAGGGCACAAGTGTTAGAAAGCCTGGTTATAGTTAAGAAACACTATGACTTCATCTTGAACTTTCTGGAATCACATACTCATTTGTGGATTTGATGAAAAGAGTAATTATTTCTGTATAAAAAAATGCACGTAAACACATGGAAATGCAAATATATTTTCATGAAATTACATCTTAAGACCTCATTTCCTCAAGATATTGGACCCCATTATACTGGACTCTAACACCTAATATTGAGTGCATTTTCTCTTTCATCCTTTTATTTCACTCCAGAATCCTGAATTAGCCCTCCTGTCACAATCCTCAGCTTCATTTCCATTTAACGATAGATAAATCTTGGCCACCTCACATCTGGGTGCAAGACTAGGCCATAGTTTGCAGAAGTAGTGAAAAGTAATGTGAAAGTAAGGAACCTCAAATTTTAGAGTATAGAGAAGAATACTCCAAATTAAAATTTATTGATTAAATACTACACTGCCAGGGAAGGGGTCTCACTGGCAAAGGGGATAAAATTAAAAAGTAATGAATAACATTTATACTCTATAATGGCTTAGTACTAAAATAAAATTTTTGATTAGATGATAAAACAGATGAATACACCAATAAATGTATGCCCAACTATAGAACTGACTACATGAAAAAAGCAAAAAGAAGAGAATCTTATTCATTTTCCTTTAACCTCTTTGGCCTAAATTCCTCAACCGCCAAGTGAGGGCATAAGAAGGGGTTTAAATTCTCTCCACCTCAAAAATAGGATTCCTGCAGTCATCACCTTATCACTGTGTGAGCAGAAAGGTGAAGACCTAGTTCCTAAGGCAAGTACCCAAATTTCAGATTATACCAAAAGTAAATAAAATCAGTACCTCATAGAGATATCTGTGCTCCTAAATTCATTGTAGTATAGTCACAAGAGCTGAGATATGGAAACAACCTAAGTCACCATCAATGGATGAATGAATAAAGAAATTATGACATATAAGTATGTTCACAAAGGTGTGTTAGCCTTACAAACAACAAAAAAGGAGACACTACCATTTCCAACAGCCTGGATACAGTCAGAGGACATGCTAAGTACTAAAAGCCAGACACAGAAATACAAATACTGCCTGACTTCACGTATATGTGGAATCTTTAAAACAAACAAAAAAATCCAATACCTAGAAATAGTAACAGAAGGTTACCAAGGACAGGAAGGAGAGAAAATGGAGAGAATGTTGAAAGGTACAAACGTACGCCTATGTGTGATGAATAAGCCTGGAGTTTGAATGTGAAGCATGAGTATTTTTGCTAATATTCTTACATTATATACTAACAATTTGCTAGATTTTAGGAGCATTTATCACACACAAAAAAGGAATTATGGAAGGTTATGGCTAAGTTAATTTCCTTAACTGCAGGAATGATAATGTGTATATTCAAACAGCATGTTGTACACCATAGATACCATTTTTTGAAAATTTCACTCATGGCAAGAGGGAGAGAAGAGGAATGATGCTATTTGGCAATGCATTATTGTGTTACATTAAAGACTGACAGGTTAAATATTTGCTAGAATTTTTTTTTTACTATTGGGGTAGTTTGTAGAAGGAAATATTGTTTCAACACTAAATAAATGAATTTTATCCTTTATTCTATTGATTCTATATTGATTTGCAGCCATCCTTGCTTCCCTGGGATGAATCCAAACAAATCTTGCCGGTTCTCACTCATATGTAGAAAGTAAACATTAAAAAATATTGATATCAAGGAGACAGGTAGTAGAATGATGGTTACCAAAGGCTTTGAAGTATAGTGAGAAGACAGGAAGAAGTGAGGATGGTTAATGTGTACAAAAGTATAGGTAAATAGAATAAATAAGATTTGAAAATGCAACCGAGTTACTATAGTCAGCAGTAAGTTAGGGAACACTTCAAAATAACTAAAAAAGTCTGGAATTGAAATGATCCTAACACAAAGAAATGATAAATGCCTAAAGTGATAGATACTCCAATTACCCTGATTTCATTAATTCACATTCTATTTCTGTATCAAAGCATCACATATGCCCTATAAAGATATACAACTCTTATGAACACATAATAATCAAAAGAAAAAATAAATATTTAAAAATCAAAATAAAGAAAACATATATTACTTAGTCTTCTAAAATAAGGAAGCAGATCTGTAAGTTTGTATATGAAACACTGTCCAAAACAAATTATTCATTAAAATAAGATACAGAAAACACAGAATGCTGTCACTAATACATGGTATATACATGGAGTATTTCCAGAAAGATACACAACAAATTGCTAATGGTGGCTGTCTTCAATGATGGTAGTGGGAACTAAGAGAAATGTTGGATAGGAAACTTGTGATTTCTGGGTTGTGTATAATGTGTATATATTACCTATTTATAAAATATCAAAAAATTTTAAAGTTATACAGAATATGGTATCTATGAATATGTAAGAAATTAAAAACTTTAGTCACTAGATTTAATATTTAAATGCTATTATGCAGTCTAGTTTCATTTGCTTTTGTTTGGGATTCATTGAGGATACAAAGAATTAGGTTACAGTGGTTGCATTTGTTAGATAAAGTCTCTCTTATAATTGTTTGTTTTTGAAATAGAGTCTCACTCAGTCACCCTCAGTAGAGTGCTATGTCATGGTAGCTCACAACAATCTCAAAACTTTTGGGCCCAAGTAATCCTCTTGCCTTATCCTCCTGGGTAGCTGAGACTAAAGGACCCAGTCTGGCTATTTTTATAGACAGGGTCTTGATTGTGTGCTCAGGCTGGTCTGAAACTTTTGAGCTCAACTGATCCACCGCCTTGGCCTCCCAGAGTGCTGGGATTATAGGTGTGAGCCACCAAGCCAGGACTATGCAGTCTGTTAACATTGATGTATAGCAAAACAAGACTATCTGGCCAAATTAAATCAATGGCCATGCTATTTGCTGTTTCCACCCTTATTTAAACAATGTAACTGATTTGGTAACAGGAAAATTATAAATAAAAAGGAGTTAACTAGATAGCACTCAATGGAGTTTCTCTGCTTTATCTAATTTCACATATTTAACAGTTTCATCTTTAAAAATCACATATTTATTTGCATTTCAAAGACAATACTGACTCAACAAGTAGTCAAACTTACACAAGGTTTTTAGGGAGGCTGTAAGTATTTTCTCAAGAATTGTGAGACATAGGGGGTGGAGGCAAGATGGCAAACTGAAGCCAGCTTTCCACAGAAGTTCCTGTCCAGAAGGAGACTTAAAGAACAGAAGTTTAACAAGTAACCTGGTGTATTAGACCTGAGCCAGAGAGAAGGTTGAAGAATGCACATCAACCCTGCTGAGGCAAGCTGCAACCCCAAGGGTACAGACAAAAAGTATAAAATCTATTGCCAAGCAGATGGGAGTCCCCTCCCCCAAGAGAATGGCTCACAGTACTCCATACAAACAAGCAAATAGAGCTCAAAAGTCCTCCCATCCCACGAGAGAGACCCTCTAAAAACTGGACCTACTTTCCCTACTAGGGTACCATGGTGCTCTCCTGCCAGGCATAAAACTATATAAAACTGTATATATTCTCTACCTACAATTCTGAACTCCCAGCACTCTCCTCCACTCTCACTCTGAGGTCTGGAGGCCTGACCTGGAGAAGTCCAGATTCTTTGGTGTTTTCTCGAGGGGTGTGGACAGAGCATGGACTGCTGCTGATCAGTGCTGATTCTGAAGCATGGGAGTAAGCAGAGGATGGTCATCTGAGAGGAAACCATACAGGAACAGCAGTGTCCTGAGGTGCAGAGCAACAGCTACAGCGGCAATAATAGGGCTCACCACTGGATATTCCGGAGTCACAGCCCCTATCTCCCTGGGCATCCAGAGGAGGCTGGTCATCTTCTCTAGTGGCAGCCACTGGCAGAACAGATCTGGGATGGAAATGTAGGCCCTGTGAGTAAATGGTTTGCTTGAGGCAGTACTGGCCTTGGCAGAGCATGGGGACTAGAATGTGCACGTGCAGAGCCAGCAGATTCCCAAGGCAGGGCTGACCCAGAGGACCGCTTTACTGAGCCTAAGATGCACCTGGATGGCCCTCAGGGGATCATTAGCTGAGACAAAGGAAGGCAAGCAGAGGCTGGAACTGACAGCTAACCAGGCAGCCCCAATACAAACTGCAGCCAAGATCAGGCAGCTTCACAGACAGGACCTGAGTTGCAGGTTGTGTAAACTCAAACAGCGTCTCTTCTGCAGGGAAATATAGCCAGGACAAAAACAAATTCTGTGGAGTTCTTCTGTTCTGTCAGCAACATCAATCAGGGGCGGGCTGGAACTGAGTAAACAGCCCCAGCCTCCGTTAAGCACTCTCCTGCAGCCGGATAGTGGTAGAGAGCAGCAGCCTGGCTGAGGAAACATAGATCTCCCTGTGATTCAGGCAGGTGCAAACCCCTGGAGTATGTGCTCATTGGCAACAACTGGGTCACAGCCCTACAGGGTTATCAGTGACTGGGTGTGAAGGAGGTGAAAGCTGGGGAAGGAGGTATCAACCTTCCCAGACTAATCTATTTGCTGGATGGGTCCTCCTGATCTCATGGAGAACCAGAGCAAGTCATATTTGAGTTGCCTACAGACCCTTGCGATGTAGTTGCCAGAGACCTTTTGAACTCTCCCACCTGAGACAAGTGCTGACTGAGACAATTGATTTGGACATCTTGAACTGGGCCAATCGCCTGAGAACTATCTAAGTGGTACCCTGGGTGTGTGGTTATGAGAAGGTTTGAATTTCCGTTTCCAATTATTGCCTGTGGGGGGCAGGGTGACTTAATTGCTAGTATTTCTCCATAGCTGAGACTTCAACCCAGAGTAACTGATTCACTAGGGTGGGACAGAGACCACCTGAAAACAAAACAGAGCCACTTAGCCCCACCACACTAACCAGATCCCCAGTTTCTCAGGCTGTAGCACTGTACGGGTCCTTGGCAACGATCCAGGGGAAAAGGTACATACACCAGCCCCAGCTTTTGGGCAAAGGGCTGGATAATCACTACTCCTGGAGCCCCCAACCCAACTTCTCTTTATCTGCTCATCTAGTCAAACAGTATAAAATAATTATGGGGTGAAATAGCAGAAAAACTCTGGTAACATGAATAACCAGAGTAGATCAACACCCCCCAAGGAAAGATATGGCAGACGCAACTGAAGATCCCGTTCATAAATAGATGGCCGATATGTCAGAAATCGAATTCAGAATTTGGATTGCGAACAAGATTAATAGAATGGAGGAAAAGTTGAAATTAGAAATTCGAGGAGCAATTCAAAAGTTGTCTCAAGAATTCAATGAATTTAAAGACAAAATCACCAAAGATTTTGATGCATTGAAGCAAGAATTTGCAGGCCCCAAAGATCTGAAAAATACAGTACAATCCCTTAGTAACAGAGTGGAGCAAGTAGAAGAAAGGATTTATGACATTGAAGACAAAGCTTTTGAACACTCCCAAACTCTCAAAGAGGAAGAGAGAAAAAACAGATCATTCTCTCAGAGAGCTCTGGGACAATTAGAAGAAAATGAATATTTGCCTCCTAGGAATCCCTGAAAGCGACAAAGTAGCTTCGCAAGGCACAGAGGCTCTCCTCCATGAAATTATGAAAGAGACTTTTCCAGACATGCTAAGACTTATGAAATTCAGATAGCAGAAAGTTTCAGAACCCCAGCATGACTCAACCCAAATAAGACATCCCCCAGACACATTATAATTAACTTCACTAAAGTTAATATGAAGGAGAAAATTCTGAAAGCAGCCAGACATACGAAAACCATAACCTACAAAGGGAAGAATATTAGAATGACTGTAGATCTCTCTGCAGAAACCTTTCAAGCCAGAAGAGGGTAGTCATCTACTTTTAGTCTCCTAAACGAAATAACTTTCAACCCAGGATCCTGTATCCAGTTTAACTGAGTTTCATTTATGATGAGGAAATTAAATATTTTAATGACATTCACATGTTGAAGAAATTTGCCATAATTAAACCAGATCTCCAGGATATTCTTAGACCTATCCTCCATAATGACCAGCACAATCCTATACCACAGAAGTAACTCAGAAACTTTTGATCAAACTCCAACTTCCACAATGGCAAAAGGATTAAAAACGTCCACTGAACTTTGGAAAAACTAGATACCCAAAATTCTACCAGGCTTATCAATATTCTCCATTAATGGCAATGGCTTAAATTGTCCTCTGAAGAGGCAGAGATTGACTGACTAGATTCAAAATCTCAGGCCAGTTATGTGCTGCATACAAGAATCTCATCTTAACTTAAAAGATAAATATAGACTTAGGGTGAAAGGATGGTAGTCTATTTTTCAGGCAAATGGAAGTCAGTAAAAAGTAAGTGTTGCAATACCATTTGCAGACAGAAATTTGTTGGCTTTAAAACAACAAAAATAAGGAAGGATAAGAATGGTCACTTCATATTTGTTAAGGGTAATATTCAATATGATGATATTTCAATTATTAATATTTATGCATTCAACCAGAATGATCCTCAATTTATAAGAGAAACTCTAACAGACATGAACAACTTGATTTCCTCCAGCTCCAAAATAGTCGGAGATTTTAATATTCCTTTGGCAATATTGGATAGATCCTCCATTAAGAAGCTGAGCAAAGGAATTTTAGATTTAAACCTAACCATCCAACATTTAGATTTAGCAGACATCTATAGAACATTTCATCCCAACAAAACTGAATATACATTCTTCTCATCAGCCCATGGAACATACTCCAAAATCGATCACATTTTAGGTCACAAGTCTAACCTCAATAAATTTAAAGGAATAGAAATTATTCCTTGCATCTTCTTGAACCACCATGAAATAAAAGTTGAACTCAGTAACAACAGAAATCTGCATACTCATATAAAAAAAATGGAAGCTAAATAACCTTATGCTGAATAATAGCTGGGTCATAGACGAGATTAAGAAGGAAATTACCAAATTTTTGGAACAAAACGACAATGAAGACATGAATTATCAGAACCTCTGGGATACCACAAAGGCAGGCCTAAGAGGGAAATTTATATCACTGAAGCTTTCCTCAAGAGTCTGGAACGAGAGGAAGTAAACAACTTAATGGTACATCTCAGGCAACTGGAAAAGGAAGAACATTCCAACCCCAAACCCAGTAGAAGGAAAGAAATAACCAAAATTAGAGTAGAATTAAATAAAATTGAAAACAAAAGGATTATACAACAGATCAATAAACCAAAAAGTTGGTTTTCTGAAAAGGTCAATACAATAGATAAATCTTTGGCTAACCTAACCAGAAAAAAAAAAAAAAGAGTAAAATCTCTAATTTCATCAATCAGAAATGACAAAGATGAAATAACAACAGATTCCTCAGAAATTCAAAAATTCCTTAATGAATATTACAAGAAACTTTATTCTAAGAAATATAAAAATCTGAAGGAAATTGACCAATACTTGGCAGCACATCACCTTCCAAGACTTAGCCAGAATCAAGTGGAAATGTTGAACAGGCCTGTGTCAAGTTCTGAAATAGCATCAACTATACAAAACCTCCCTAAAAAGAAAAGCCTGGGACCATATGGCTGCACGTCAGAATTCTACCAAACCTTTAAAGAGGAACTAGTACCTATATTACTCAACCTTTTGCGAAATATAGGAAAAGAAGGAACACTAACCAACACATTCGATGAAGCAAACATCAAATTGATCCTCAAACCAAGAAAAGACCCAAGAAGAAAATAAAATTATAGACCAATATCACTAATGCATATTGACACAAAAATATTCAACAAGACCCTAACAAACAGAATCCAGCAACACATCAAACAATTTATACATCATGACCAAGTTGGTTTTATCCCAGGGTCTCAAGGCTCATTCAATATACATAAAGCTATAAATATAATTCAGCACATAAACAAATTAAAAAGCAAAGACCTTATGATTCTCTCAATTGATACAAAAAAGCTTTTGACAATGCCGAGCATCCCTTCATGATCAGAACACTTAAGAAAATTGGTATAGAAGGGACATTTCTTAAACTGATAGAGGCCATCTACAGCAAACCCACAGCCAATATCATATTGAATGGAGTTAAACTGAAATCATTTCTACTCAGATCAGGAACCAGGCAAGATTGCCCATTGTCTCCATTGCTCTTTAACATTGTAATGGAAGTTTTAGCCATCGCAATTAGGGAAGAAAAGGTGATCAAGGGTATCCTTAGAGGGTCAGAAGAGATCAAACTTTCACTCTTCACAGATGATATGATTGTATATCTGGAAAACACCAGTCATTCTACTACAAAACTCTTAGAAGTGACCAAGGAATACAGTAGTGTCTCCAGTTACAAAATCAACATTCATAAATCGGTAGCCTTTATATATACCAACAATAGTCAAGCTGAAAAAACAGTCATGGACTCTATTGCATTCACAGTACTGCCAAGGAAGATGAAATATTTGGGAGTTTATCTAAAAAAGGACATGAAAGATGTCCTTAAAGAGGACTATGAAGCCCAAAGAAAAGAAATAGCTGAAAGTGTTAACAAATGGAAAAACATACCACGTTCATGGCTGGGAAGAATCAACATTGTTAAAATGTCTGTACTATCCAAAGCAATATACAATTTTGATGCAATCCCTATTAAAGCTCCACTGTCACACTTTAAAGATCTCAAAAAAATAATACTTCATTTTATATGGAATCAGAAAAAAACCTAGAATAGCCAAGACCTTACTCAGAAATAAAAATAAAGCAGAAGGAATCATGCTACCAAACCTCAGACTATACTACAAATGGATAGTGATCAAAACAGCATGGTATTGGCATAAAAATAGAAAGGTAGATGTATGGAACAGAATAGAGAAACAAGAGATGAACCCAGCTACTTACCATTATTTGATCTTTGACAAGCCAATTAACAACATTCAGTGGGGAAAAGATTCCCTATTTAACAAATGCTACTGGTTGGACTGGCTGGTGACCTGTAGAAGACTGAAACTGAACCCACACCTTTCACCATTAACTAAGATAGAATCTCACTGGATAAAAGATTTAAACTTAAGACATGAAACTATAAAAATACTAGAAGACAGTGCAGGGAAAACATTGAAGAAAGCGGCTTAGGTGAATATTTTATGAGGAGGACCCCCAGGCAATTGAAGCAGCATCAATAATACATTACTGGGACCTGATCAAACTAAAAAGCTTCTGCACAGCCAAGAACACAGTAAGTAAAGTACGCAGATAGCCCTCAGAATGGGAGAAGATATTTGCAGGTTATGTCTCCGATAAAGGTTTAATAACCAGAATCCACAAAGAACTCAAATGTATAAACAAGAAAAGAACAAGTGATCCCATCTCATGGTGGGCCAGAGACGTGAAGAGAAACTTTTCTGAAGAAGACAGGCGCACAGCCTACAGACATATGAAAAAATGCTCATCATCCTTAATCATCAGAGAAATGCAAATCAAACTACTTTGAGATATCATCTAATTCCAGTAAGAGTAGCCCATATCACAAAATTCCAAGACCAGAGATGTTGGCGTGGATGTGCAGAAAGGGGAACACTTCTACACTGCTGGTGGGAATGAAAACTAATACGTTCCTTTTGTAAAGATGTTTGGAGAACCCTTAGAGGTCTAAAAATAGACCTGCCATTCAATCCTACAATTCTGCTACTAGGTATATACCTAGAAGACCAAAAATCACATTATAACAAAGATATTTGTACCAGAATATTTATCACAGCTCAATTCGTAATTGCTAAGTCATGGAAGAAGCCCAAGTGCCCATCGATCCACGAATGGATTAAAAAATTGTGGTGTATTTACACCATGGATTATTATACAGACTTAAAGAAAGATGGAGACTATACGTCTTTCATGTTTATATGGATGGAGTTGGAACATATTCTTCTTCATCAAGTATCTGAAGAATGGAAGAAAAAGTATCCAATGTACACAGCCCTACTATGAAACTCATTTATAGCTTTCATATGAAAACTATAACCCAATTATAACCTAAGACTATGAGGAAGGGGGAAAGAGAGGGGAGGGGATGAGGGAGGATAGGCGGAAGGAGGGAAATTGGTGGAATTACACCTATGGTGCATCTTTCAAGGGTACATGTGAAACTTACTAAATGTAGAACATAAATGTCTTAACACAGTAACTAAGAAAATGCCAGTAAGGCTAAGTTAACCAATGTGATGAAAATATGTCAAATAGTATATAAAACCAGTTTATGGTGCCCCGTGATTGCATTAATGTACACAGCTATGATTTAATTATAACAAAATAAAAAATAAAAAATAAGGAATTGTAAGACTGCAGTAGAACACCATTTAATCATAATACTCTACGTTTTCATTGTCTCTAAAGTAGCGGTCAATGTATCAATCAGTCTCTAATCCCATGTGGAATGTGAAGATTAACTCTTAGGAAATGACTGAAATGCAAGATAATCCAGTTTGGAAGATACAGAGAAAATCAACGTGAGTAACAAGCATCATTTTTAAACGTTGTTTATTTGTAGATTAAACTGTAATGCCATATAATTTTAACAATCACTTAAAAAAGGATTTATATTTGCATAAAACAGAAGCAAAACAGAAGTATATGAAATAAAATGCCAACTTGCTTCAAGTTTTCAAATCAGTACTTAAAGTACTAAGATACATCTATATACATTGCAAGTATATTATATAAATATACTATGAGTAATCTTGAAGCCACAATAAATATCAAGTAGGTTTTTAGGCACACGGCATAAGAAAAATGCAGAATCTGCGTATTTCTTCAGAGTGCTGAGTGACTCACTCACAGATCATTTTCACACATGTATTTTACACAAAATATACAGCCATCACTCACATGATCCTCAGCCACCTGTGAATTTTACCTTTCACCCCAGCATTAGTGCCTTCTTATTTTTTGATGCTATTGCTCTATACAGCTATTATATATGAAAATATTTTGCAGTTTGTTTCAGCTAATTTCCTAAGAAGGTATCAATGCTACCGAAATAATTACAACCTATCTACACAACATATTCATGGAAATGTGCTGAGAGGCACCAGAATTACAGAACTGTCCTTTTAATACTGGAAGTTACCCTGAAGGCAAACTTTTAAATTTTAAGGTCTATCATTTTTGAATTGCCAATACTATTAAACCCAGAAATTATTAGAAACTGAGGTAATACCTGTTTTAGAGATATAAATGCTTGAAAATACACCAAAGTACTTTTAAAAATCCTGGCAAACACGGGCCTGGGTCATTATAAGCTTCGTCTGTAATCTTTTCTGCACAAATGTAAACCGAAGAACCCAAAGGAATGTTCTAGTTGAACTGACAGATACGGTTAGGATTAGAGATCACAGCCAGAGATCACCTGAGATCGCCCCCCATAAGTGAAGCCTAATGCTTCTCTTAATAGAGCCAATGGAGAGACAATGTTCATAAATGAGAATGAACCAAAAGATACAGGCTGGGTTTCCCCCCAGCTACAAATCAGATTCCCGCATGTCTGTCACGTCGGCCATCAAGTACCCTATTCCGTACCGTCCATTGGGAGCTGTGTCCAGAGTTGGCGACCCACCCTGTTTTCGATAAATATTTTTACCAAAATTTGGAGATGACACCTCGCTCGGTATCTTTCCGTGAATGAGGCTTGCATCGTCTGCCTCTAAGTTTACAGGCTCTTTCAGGACCCGACCTCTCTTATAGGTCACAGATGCTAAATTGCCAGAACTATCATCTATGAGGTTACAGCGACGGACGATGAGGACTACGGGGATGGGCAGGATGGCCAGGACCATGAGAGAGACACAGACAACCAGCCCCCACATAGGAAAGCTCAGGAATTCTTCGGATGCCTGTCAAGAAAGAGAAAAATAATGATGAATCTTCTATCTTTGCACACACGTGAAAAAAACTATACCTGTCTCCTGTTTGTAAGCCCAGAAACTGGGCTGGCTTTGTAACTTGCTATGACCACGAGGAAGCAGTGGAAGTGACATTCACCAACTTCCAAGACTAAATCTGAAAGGCCTTGCAATTGCTAGGATGCTGCCCCGAGTCCATGACGCTTGAAGAAGGCAGGAAGGAAGGACCAGCTAGAGAGAGAAAGCTCCGTCTCCAAGCTGAATGCAACTGTTAGAGGTAGCCCATGCAAGATCAGAAAAACAGCTGTTCAGCTCACCCACAGAACCCCAAGAAATAATAATCAAGGTTGCTTTTAGTCATTAAGTTTGGGGATGGTTTGTTACTAAGCAACAGATAACCTGTTAACTTGCACTACATTATCTTTCTAAACTATGACTGTATTGATTTCGAAGCACATTTAGCCCCAAGAGATTTGGTAAAGAGTAACAGACCTGTCTATGCCTCAGTGATATCAGTCATTATTATATAGAATAATTCATTACAGACAAGGGTCAGAGGTATCTCTGAAAAATAAATACTGTCATTTTATAAAAGCTAATATATGTATCATGATTATATTATTATGGGCTAATGAAGCTTAACAATGGAGATTAAAATAGTCACTGCTAATATGAAAGTTATACTTAAATACAGGGTTGCCATAATGTTCGTGTGTAAATTTTAATTTTATATTGCACACGAACTTGCTGACCACCCTGTTTGTTTGTTTTTTTTAATTATGTTTATATGGCTAGTACACATTATCACTGTTATATAATATCTGGGATATAATTTAATATGTTGTATATTTTTACAATATTTCCGGAGTTTAGATTAATGTTTTCCAGAGTCAAAGGTCCAGTAATTTATTGATTTCCAGTAATTTATTGTTTCATCATGTTAAAATAAATAAATCTGCTTTAATAAGAACAAGGTCAGTGTTTCCCATGTTTAAAGAAATTCACAATGGGGTCGCGCCTGTGGTTCAAAGGAGTAGGGTGCTGGCCCCATATGCCAGAAGTGGCAGGTTCAAACCCAGACACTGCCAAAAACTGTAAAAAAAAAAAAATAATAAAAAATAAAAAAATTCACAATGTATTAAAAAAAAATCATAGATGCCTGGGGTAAAAAATATAAATCTCAGGATGCTCCTATAAAACCAACCCCATTATTAAAAGCAAAAAATACTGTGAAGAAAATTAAAAAGGGATAAATTCCTCTAAAACAGCTTTCTGTGTACCTTTTAAAATCTAACTTCCTTATATTGCATTTTACCTTATCTTCAATCCATGCATTATAGCCAGGAGGACTTAATCCCATATTCACAACACTAGCTATTAGCAATGATAATAGCATTAAAGGAGAAATATATTTCCACATATAATAGTAATATCTGCTGGGAGCAAAGCCTAGCATATCTCTTAGGTCTTCCATAAACCTAAAAAAAAAAAAAAAAGAAAAAGAAAAAGAAAAGTATTTAATTATTCCTCAAATTAATATTACTAAACCTTAAAATGTGCATTAAATCAATAGTTTGACAGAAATTTAACCTTAAATACACTATGATATATCATCCCCCTTAAAGGACTATAATAAACAATTCAGTATACACAAGTGTTCATCTTAACGTAAGGAACTGGGCCTTAGTACAGTATGTGGTGCAAGTCTGTCTATGTAACTTATGTCAACTTAAGGAGGTGGTCAATGTAGGGAGGTTCTATTGCAATTCAAGTAGACCATCTTCTCTATCAGAATTCCATACCTGCTTATAAGGCAAAAAAAATGAGGTTTGGAGACCAAAACATCTTAATTTAAAATAATAATTCTGACACCTTTTAATGCACATTTTAATCTAAGGTTAATTTTTGGTATTTTCAAAAACTATACTATACTACCTACCTTAAAGAGTTATTGTTAGGATCATAAACAATGAAGGTAGCTCACATACAATAGGAATTCAATAGGTGAATTAGTGGAATTTTTCCTATTGTTAAAACTATTAATATTTGGAACACTATTAAAAATAAATATTCTCTACCATGCCTATCATAAATGATGACATATCTAAATAGAAATCTAAATTATGAATGTATTGATTCACAGATCAGTCTAGTGACAATAGCAAATTCCATCATTGTGCAGGTCAGGAGTTATGAGTAGCTCAGTAGACTTTGAAATCAAGGTCTGGATGGTAGTTGTGGCTCTATAATTAACCAATGTATTCTCCCATACAAGAAGGGCCCACTTTCCTATCTGTAATATCTAGGTGGTGTTACTTACCATAGAGGATTTTTTTCTTTTCTTTTTTTTTTTTTTAATGTATACTTTAGTTTTTAAAGAGCATTTTAGGTTCACAACCAAACTGAACTGAAGGTCTAATGATGTCCTGTATAGCTCTTACCACCATACACATGTAACCCTCCTTCCTTAGCAGCACCACCTGCCAGAGTGGATCATTTGTTACAATTGATAAATCTGCATTCTGTGGGTTTGGACAAACGTATAATAACACATATCCACCATTATAATATTACACAGTGAAGTTCTGTTGTCTTAAAAATCCTCTGGGCTCTACCTATTCACACTCTCCCTTACCCCTGGCAATCACCACACTTTTTACCCTTCTTTATAGCTTTGCTGTTTATAATGTTATACGGTTGGAATTGTAGAGTATATACCCTTTTCACATTGGCTTCTTTTCTCTTAGTAATAAGCATTTGCATTTCCTGTAAGTTTTTTCATGATTTGACAGATCATTCATTTGTTTTTAGCTCTGAATAACATTTCATTGTTAGGATAGATTGCAGTTTACTTTTTATCAATTAACCTACTGAAGGGTATCTTGGTTGCCTTCAGGTTTTGGCAATTATGAATAAAGTTGTTATAAATATCTGTGTGCAAGGATTTATTTTTGTGAGTATAAACTTCCAACTCCTTTGTGTAAATACGAAGAAGAATGATTGCTTGATCATGTGGGAAGAGATGTTTAGTTTTACTACAAGCTGCCAGACTATCTTCTAAAGTGGCTGCACCATTCTGCATTGCCATCAGCAATTCAGAAGAGTTCCACGGTTTTGCATCCTTGCCAACATTTTGTGTTGTCAGTTATGGAGGTTGGCTGAGCTACCAAGTGTACAGTGGTACTTCATTGTTTTAATTTGCATTTTCTTGATGACCTGTGATGGGTGTGTACATCTTAATTGCCATCCAATGAATAAGTTTTTATAGGCTTAAACATTAATGTATGTCAGACAGCTGTTATTACTGCTGCTGTGTCGTACATGACTACTAAATTTAAGTTCCCCTATCCTCCCTGTCCTCCTTTTTTTTAAAAAATTTCAGATTAATATGAGAGTGAAAACAATTAGGTTACATTGCTTGTGTTTGTTAGGTGAAGTTCAAGTTGTAGTTGATTGCTTTACCCAAGGTGTGTGCTGTAGGCACTACACTGTGCACATTAGGTGAGAGCCTTCCAATTTCCATCTCTCCTTCCTCCATCTGGAATTTAATTTTGTTTTTCTCTCATGTGGGGTGTAGCTGTTTATCTTTAGGTTTCATGTTAGTATTGCACACATTGGACACTTGTTTTCCATTCTTTTGATACTTAACTAAGAAGAATGTTCTTCAACCCCATCCAGGTAAATACAAAAGACATAAAGTCTCCATTTTTGTGACTGAATGGTATTCCATGGTACACATATATCACAGTTTATTGATCCACTCAGGAGTTGATGACCACTTGGATTAATTCTGCATATTGTTGATTGTGAATTTAGCTGCAATGAAAACTCTACTGCAAATGTCCTTATGGTAAAATTACTGTTATTTTTTTTTTCCTTCAGGGTAGATACCTAGTAAAAGGAGTTCAGGATCAAATAGAAGGTTTACTTTTAGCTCCATGATGATTTTTCTTACTTTTTCCACAGAGGCTGTATTAGTTTGCAGTCCCACCAGCTGTGTGAAGCGTTCCCTTCTCTCGAGGTCCATGCCAGCGTTTGCAGGTTTGGGACTTTGCTATGTGCACTATTCTCACTGAGTTAGGCAATATCTCAGGGTTGTTTTGATCTGTATTTCTCTGATGATTAGGGACGAGGAGCTATTTTTCATTTGTTTGGGGGCATTGATCTGTCTTCTTCAGAGTAGGTTCCATTCATGTCTCTAGCTGATTTATAAATGGGATTGCTTACTCTTCCCCTGTTAGTTTGAGTTCTTTGTGGATTCTAGTCATTACCCCTTTGTCAGATTTATAGCATGCGAATATCTTCTTCCATTCTGAAGGCTGTCTGTTTGCTTTAGTTGTTGTGTCCTTAGCTATGCAGAAGCTTTTTAGATCGACCATGTCCCACTAATTTATTTTTGGTGTTGTCTGTAATTGCCAAGGGTCTTCTTCATAAAATCTTTTCTTCGGCTAATGTTGTTTAGAGTTTTCCCCCTACTTTCCTATAGAATTTTTATTGTTTCATGTCTTAAATTTAAGTCATTGATCCAGAGAGTCTATTTTTCTAAGTGGTGAGAGGAGTGGGCCTAGTTTCAGCCTTCTCTGTGTGGCTAACCAGTTCTCCTAGTCCCATTTATTAGATAGAGGTTTTATCCCCCACTGTATGATTTTGTTTGATTTATAAAAGATCTCATGACAATAAATAGATGAGTTCATCTCTAAGTCTCTAGTCTATTCATAGATCTATATCTCTATTTTTGTGCCAGTACGATGCTGTTTTGATTACTGCAGACCGACCGAACGTTTTTGAAAGTCATTTAAAATTTCTGGGAACTTTGTCACGAAGCTCATTCAAACTGATAATGTTCTTTATATTGCTTAAAGGACTTTGGCCTTCACTCTACGTGCGTGCATCCCTACGTAACAGAGCTACTGTAAGCTCGAAGATCTCATTGCCTTTTGTTCCATATAGATGAGTTAGAAAAAAATTATTGGACAAAGCCTCTAAAGGTATTTTTACCCTGAGATTACTGTTATGGTTCATTTAATACCATATGCATACACTTTTGGGTACAAATTTTAGATTTTGGGGCAAATGGTGAATTTAAATAATGACTCCATATAAATGGGAAGTTTTGTATATATCATACACACACACACACATATATGTATATATATATTATATATATATATATATATATATATAGAGAGAGAGAGAGAGAGAGAGAGAGTGAGAGAGAGAGAGAGATAAATCAAAGTGGAATATATCATTTCCCAAAATTGTCCCTCTGCATAAGGAATTACAGCACATACATTTCTCTAATAAAACAGTTTAGCAAAATACTTAGGAGACAGGCTTTAAGATTAAACATAAATGAGGCTATAAATCCCAGTTTTGCTACTGTCCAGGTATGTGGTAATCGAGCCACTTTCGGTATCTCTAAGCCTGATTTTCCCAATCTATAAAATACAGATAACATAATAACTCCGAAGAACTTATGGTTCTTGGAACATAGCCAATACTCGCTGGATCTTTGAAGTGACTATTTGATAACCAGAATTAAATTAAAGCTACAGACTTCTAGACAACATTGTAATCTTTACAATTCTAATTACTCATCCAGTAGGAGACTGTCCTTTCATAAAATTGTTAATTGAACAAGAACCTGCAAAGGATTTAATTTTCTAAAGAATTTTACCCTCTATTCATTTTCCTCCTCTGAATGAAATAGATATCAATAATTGGTCTTACCAAAATAAAGATGAAAAATGAATGCATGAAAGCAAATATACTTACTTATCTATTCCATAAACAAAGCAGACAGCAATATTCTCCAAAATGACTACAATTAGCAGAGGCAATGTAGCAGAATAATCGTCAAACATTGTAACAAAGTAATTTCCAGAACGCTGCACAAATATCAGGCCAATACAAAATGCCAGGAGACAACAGATCACTGGGGAAAGTGAATAAATGAAAGAAATTATCCCTTACTGACAGCCAGGTCTTTAAATCTTTCTTATAAATTTTTATACTCAAACATTTTTAACCTTGTATAACATTTCATGCAATACTTTCTTCTGATTCTCTGGAATATGTCATATTTTGGGTGAAGTTACTTGGGTTTATTTTAAAGCCCACCTTTAACATAAATCTATTATAATACGCTAACGCAGCTCCTTGAGTTTATTTACCAAAATTGATAGAACATTTTAAAAGTATAAATTTCTATAACTTATTTTTCTTTTTAATAACAAAGTCACTTTTTTTAGTAGGAAATATTCATAGGTCATTTCCACATTCAATAACATCGTATAGTGTTGGAATCTATACTGAATGTTTGAATTCACTATGAGATAACATGGCTTATAACATGATTGAACACATGTATTTTTATAATTTATGGGATATATTCAGTTTAAAATATTGCTAGAGGTGGTGCCTGTGACTCAGTGAGTAGGGTGCTGGTCCCATACACCAAGTGGTGGCCTGTAGTCCCAGCTACTCGGGAGGTTGAGGCAAGAGACTCCTCTAAGCCCAAGAGCTGGAGGTTTCTGTGAGCTGTGACGTTACAGCACTCTACCAAGGGTGATAAAGTGAGACTCTGTCTCCAAAAAATAAAATAAATAAAAATAAATAAAATATTACTAGAAAAATATGATCAGCACCATTCAATAGTTGTATATTTATCTTGCCTGAATAGATTAGATTAGAAACTAATTATGACAAGATTAAGCAATCTGATTATCCGAACAACATTTAAGAAAAGTCATCTAAAATGAGTTTTCCAAATAATATTTTAGTAACAAATGTATACATTTCTGACTAGGTACCACTAACATAAACACTTAGGTTTTTGGAATTCATAAAATGTTTCCATATTTTTTTAAACATTTTATTTTGGATTCTTTATTCTCTAATATTTATTAGTAAGGAAGCTCTCATAAATAAAAGATGACTGCATTCTATTTCCCAGCCACATTTTTGTAGAATGAGTAAAACTGAAAGAAGAAGAGTAGGTGACTGCAGTCTAGGAGAGGAGAAAACAGACATCCATGGATTCAATCAGATAAGGGCTCCCTAACAATCTCCATTAAGTATGAGTCCCATTATCTCCATCTCTTAAGCACTTAAGGGCTATGAGTTACATCACACAGAAAACAGTATCATTTGTAAACATATAAAGTAAAAGAGTAGCATATCAAATTTAAATACTTATAGTATCAAATAAATATTATCTTACTTAACTTTTAAACATCAGAGTTGAACAATGTATTGCTATTTTAATTCTATAGATGAGAGAACTGATCCTGATGAATTTAAATACTGTACTCAAAGTCTCAGGCTGGCAATAGCAGGGCTAAATTTGAACTTAAGCCTGACTCTATAGCCTGTGTACCTGTGTAACTAATTGCATTTTAGTATAAGGCAAATATGAACAGAGTATATTCTATGTAGCACAAAGGGTGATAGTTTTGCTTTAGATGTGAGATAAAAAGGTAATGAGTAATACACTTGAGTGTTACTGTACTACAGCGGTAACACCATGCTGAGGTAACATTTCATTGACGTTAAATGTGACTATGACTTGAAGTGTAGGTCTGATCCCAGAAAACGGGAAATGAGGCAAGACAGCACATTCCCCTTTGCTCTTTCCAAGTAACTCTTTCAGTAAGAGTAAGAAAATACTAGCTGTATACTGTTACTTTTCCTTTAAATTTGCAAGCCCCTTACTACAGGATGGGATGGTTTGGACATGGAGACCAATACAAGAAATGCAAAGATGACTCCAGCCTGCATGTCAGGCAGGAAACTGAGGCTGACAAGAAGAAACAGATCAAATTGCTTTCTGGAAGAAGACAAGAAGCTTTGCAATTTTGTTTGGCTAATCTGAAGATCGATAGCCATCTATATTTAACAAATTAACTTGTTTTACACACACACATACAGAGACACACTTAGCAGAGCAGCTAGTGGTAAAGGTATACACTTTGAGTTATTAACCCCAAGTTATTACTAAAACTTTCATGACTAAAAACAGAGCTTCGAGGGGCTTTCACATTACCACTCAGTGAGAAAGATCACCTGTATATTTTTTTAGCCAATCTTATTTTGCATCACCTAACAGACTGCTCCTGTGCTCTGGTCTGGCTAACTCCCCTATTGTTCCCTTAATCTTCACTTACATATATTTACTGAAGTTGTCCTCTGACCTCTGAGAAAACACCTTCCTGTTTCCAATACAATTTCCATCTTGTTGTCTGATAGTCCCATCATATACTTAGATACTTAGATGAGTTAGCCTTTTCTGAATTCTAAGAACACACAAAATCGCTATTATGCTATCTATCAGTATATTGTGAGATGTCTTTTCTACCCAACCTTATTTTAATTTTAGCACTATTATTATCAGAGAAGAAGTGCTTTTATGTCTCTGTATCCCTCTTACAATTTCTCTTATAAGCTTCATATTTCACAAATGCAAGGAAGATGTAGTACAAAACTGTATTAACTATGGTATGGTCTGTGTTGATAAATTGTTTTATTTTCTAACTAGAGACATTATCAGTAAATCACAATTTAGATGGTATGTGAGAAATGGATTTAAAGTTTATCATTTTCAACTACGTACTTTTTGGATTAGAGTATTGCATCTGAGCTGCTCTATGTATAATTATTTGGTAGACAAAAATTATACAAGAACATTTTAAGACGATTCTAGTGTCATAAGTACTATTGTTAAATTATAAACAAATGAATGACCATAACTAATTAAATATAATTTGAGTAAACATATACATATTATATAAATCATTATACAAATAAAATGATAATAAATATTAATAAATAGACATTAATAAAACCCAAAACATAACACATTCCCATTTCCATCTCTAATCCTTCACCAAGAATAAAACTGCCTATACCAGTTTGGTAAAAAGATAGATATGCAAATACTCACCAGTAAGAAATTCTTTCCTGACTTTGAAAGTGTCCACAACAGGGGTGATGATCCCTTCAATGGTTCCAAACATACTGCCAAGCCCCAGATTTACCAGCATGAGGAAAAACATCACTGACCAGAAGGGAGATGCGGGGAAATGCGTCATTGCTTCTGTAAAGGCAATAAAAGCTAATCCAGTCCCCTGAACAGCCTGTAAAATATACCAAATAGCACCATGAATACAAAGCAATATTAAGTAGTCGCTCTAAATACAAGTTACAAAGGGGTAAAAAAAAAAAAAAAAAATCTGGGCGGCGCCTGTGGCTCAAAGGGGTAGGGGGCCGGCCCCATATGCCGGAGGTGGTGGGTTCAAACCCAGCCCCGGCCTAAAACTAAAAACAATTAAAATAAAAAAAATCTGTGAATAATGGCCAGGAGCTATACGCAGGAAATCAACATGCTGACATCAGCCTATAACCTGATAGGTCATTTTCTTATTCTCTGAACCAAGATCAATTAGGTCAAGTAGATGCAAATAATAAAATTTTCTTTAGAATTACTAAATACAGCACTCAACTGTACTGTGGACTCCGGATTTCACACAGAGCCTAGAATGATCTATCAAATGATACATAATATTTTTGTTCTGTTAACACTTATCAATGTGAATAGTTATTATTACAGACACATTAATACAAATACATACACAACTATTTATGACCCACATATAAAGATGAAAACAATGTTCATTATTACCTTACCTCAAAGTAGCTAAATCAAACTTTTGGGGGCAGAACACTATTAAAAGAGGGTCTTTATCTAACACAAGCAATCAATGTAACCTGGTTCTTTGTACCCTCAATGAATTCCCAACAATTAAAAAAAAGAAAATATAGACCGTGAAAAATAAACTTGTTTTATTTAAAAGAAAGATACTAAGGCAAAATAAAAGCACGTGAACAGAATAATTAGATTATATAAAGTCAATTTTTTATATTAAAAATATACATTTATCTTTTATACTTTGGTTATTTCTACCTTCTAGCTAAGAAAAGTTGGGCTGATATGCTAATTTTTATAATTCAAGAGGCACAATAAATTCCCAGCAAAAATTACTTTAAAAATGGATAAAAAAGGAAACACTCAAATTGAGCAGAACAGAATGGGATTACTAGCAAATATTTTCATGAGTTTATTTTTACAAGTATCTCAAATATTAAGTTCTGAAATAATGACTTACTTTACCAAAGGAACCGTACTGCTAATCACGCTTCAAGTTGGTTATACTATCTCATTAAGATAATATATAAACCAAAATATCTTTACAAACCACAAGCTTTGAAAGGCAAGTTAGTAATTAAAAAAAATATTTTTTATGAAATTCAGGATTTTATATTAATGATGACAGTACTGATAATTTCTTATACATGTTTCTTCTAGCTATCTTAAACCACATGATAAATGACCAATTTCCAAATTATTATTTTTTTTTTTTTGACAATGGTAATACAGGATGCAGTGGCAGCCAATATAAGAACACTTATTAATGTTCACTTATTTCTTGACTAATAAAACATGACAGTGGCTAATAAAAAGGAATTGATCATAACTCTTTGAACACAGCTATTAAAATCAAATCAAATATTCTTCATCAATCAAGACAATTATGCATTCCATGTGTAAATGAGTCATAATCCAAATTCTGTATTAGACCAGGAAAAATATCAAACTAATCATCATTCTATACCTGAAATAGCTTTATTTATATTCATACTTTGAATTGTTGTGACTCAATCAATAAAATTGCTTTATAAAGTAAAGCCAATCTTTATGATTTAAGAAAAAAAATTCTCTAAAATGAAAACAAATCAGGAGGAATCACACTACCAGACCTCAGACTATACTACAAATCAATAGTGATCAAAACAGCATGGTATTGGCACAAAAATAGAGAAGTAGATGTTTTGAACAGAATAGAGAACCAAGAGATGAATCAAGCTACTTACTGTTAGTTAATTTTTGAC